>JAMJFZ010003975.1:0-270000 GCA_026225945.1 Cricetomys ansorgei
GGGAGGCTCTTTTAGCCCAAGGCCGTCTTGTTTGTCTTAGAAATTGTTTTTCCTTAACTCTGGGAACTGTTTTGGGTCACGGTGCTCCTTCCTGGCTTGGGCCTACACAATTTTGGTGCTCTTAGAAGCCTGACTAAAGTTGGCTGCTTTGGCTTGTCCTTTCAGTCACCTCTTCAGAAGTTCTGGTTAAGAAGCAGTCGTTTTCAAAGGCAAAGATCAGACCTTAGGGAATATTGAAAGAATGATAAATAATTTGGAGGTTGTGAGCCAACAAAAATTATTCTGGTTTATATACTAATCAGAAAGCAAGGGGCTGGAGAGATTACTGGGCTGGAGAGACTGCCAGCATTAAGAGCTTGGCTGATCTTCCAGAGGACCCTGGTTTATTCCCAGCACCCGCATGGCAGTTCACAACTGTCGTAACTACTGTTCCAGGGATCTGACACCCTCACATCGATGCACATAAATTAAAATAAAACTACCTTTTTTTAAAGAAAGAAAATGTGGTTTCTTTTCTTTGGGAAGTGGAACTTCCCAGAGTTCCAGAACTCTGGAGACTGAGGCAGGATTGTGATTAGTTCAAGGCCAGCCAGGACAAGAAACACATGGTGAGGACATGGACATGTGATTCCCACAGAATAGTCCCATTTCATCTGTTCCAAGGATTTGAAGCTTCTTAATAAATTTCATAGACCATTGGGATCAAAGGAGTTATTAGAGAAGATGGGCTATTTTCTTGGCTTGGATGAGTTTTTTTTGTTTGTTTTTGAAGCTGGTTCTCTACATTGCCCTGGCTATCCTGGAACTCACTCTGTAGACAGGCTGGCCTCCAACTCCAGAGATCTGCCTGTCTCTGCCTCCTGAGTCCTGGGATTAAAGGCTTGTGCCACCCGCAGCACACTATACATATGTATATATAATCTTATAACACATATATAGAATCTTACTGTATAGCCAGAGGTAGCCTCGAACTCTCAATCTTCCTACCTCAGCCTCTTGAGGATTAAGAAAATGGGGGTACACCACCATGTCAGGCTTTGCTTTTAAGTACTATTTGCTTTTTTGGTGGGTGGGGGTCTTAACTCTGTAGCTCAGACTGGCCTTGAACTCTTAATCTTCCTGCTGGAGTCCTGTGAGTCCTGGGATCACAGGCTTGTGCCTCATATCCAGTTCCTATGATTCGAACTCATGTTTATGAGCTCAGTTTCTCTGTTAAGGGACTCTTTAATGTGTTGCTAGTTCCCTTTTGTGGAAATATGCTAAGAGAAATAAGGTGACTTTACCTTACAGTCCCATACTAGGAAATTGCAGAGCCAGAGTTCAATATGGACTTGATATGGATGTAAGTGTGTGCTCTTTCAAAGTCACACTTCCCTATTGCTGCAAAGAAGAGGGCCGAGAAAGGAGATGAATGAGCTAATTGAAGGAGCTTGTTTACCCAGGTGAAATGTTTGAATCACCATCTTTTCCTGAAGACAAGTTTGGGTTGAGGATTGATTGAATCCTCAGAGAAATTATGTATTGAAATCTCCTATGATGGAGGTTAAGAAAATCAGACCTTTGGGGTATGGTTAAATAGATTGGTGCACCACCACCACCACCACCCAGCAAATTCTGTTTTAAAAATGCCTCTTTTATAGCTGGGTGGCGGTAGTGCACATCCTTAATCCCAGCACTCGGGAGGCAGAGGCAGGTGGGTCTCTTGTGAGTTTGAGGCCAGCCTGGTCTACAGAGTGAGTTCCAGGAAAGCCAGAGTCACAACAGAGAAATGAAACCCTGTTGTCTCAAAAAAAAAAAAAAAAAAAAAAAAAAGGAGAGATGATGGCTCAGCAGTTAAGAGCACTGACTGCTCTTCCAGAGGACCCAGGTTCAATTCCTAGCACCCACATGGTAGCTCACAACTGTTTGTAATTCCTGCTCCAGGAGATCCGACACCCTCACACAGGGCATGCGTGTAGACAAAACACCAATGTACATGAAATAAAAAGAAATAAATAAATAAGCAAAAGAATTTAAATCTGCAGATTACACTCTGTCACCTGTGCTCACAGAAAGGAAATAAAATAATGAAACTTAGTGGGAGAGTTCAGAATGAGGCAGAATAACAGCAGCACCTCTGCCCAGGCCCAATCTACACATTTTACCTATACTAAGCTTTTTCCTCCTTAGATGACCTTTCTGACTTTCTTCATCATCATCATCATCATCCCTTTACAGATGATAAAATTGAAGCACAGAAAAATTAAACAAGTTTATGGGCTGAGAGTTTGGCTCAGTTGTAACGGTGCTTGCCTAGTTTGTACGAGACCCTAAGTCCAGTCTCCAGCACCCCACATAAAATTAGTGGTGATGAATATCTAAGATCCCAACACCTTTGAGGTGAAGGTATAAAGATCAGAGTTCAAAGCCATTCTCTGCTACATGAGACTCTACCAAAAAATAAATAAATAAATAAATAAAACCCTAAGGAGTTTTGACAGGCCTTGGGACTTCCCTTCCAAAAAACATAACTCAGGAAGTCTGCCTTTTGAATTTTTGTTTTTTATTTTTGGCGTTTAAAAATTATTTTAACATACATTATTTAGAAATGGTGTATGTGTGTGTAGGTCAATCAGGACAGCTGCAGGAGTCAGGTCTTACTTTCCACCCTGTGAGTTTGTGAGTTCAGGGATTGAGCATAGGTTGTCAGACTTGGTGACAGTGAGCACCTTTCCTGACTGAACCATCTTCTCCACCCTTTTTAGGTGTTTTTTGAGATGGGATATCGTGAAACCCAGACTATCCTTGAAACCTCTGTGTAGCTGAAGATGACCTTAATCTTCTGAGCTTCCTGCCTCCACCTCCTAGGTGTTGGGATTACAGACATGCACTACCATAACTGGTTATATATGGTCTTTGTGTATGTTAGGGTAGAGTCATTTTACCTTGACAGTCATTCTTCAAATGGAGTAACTCAAGGAAGGAAGAGCTTCCCTGCCATCCCAGTGTTTAGGAGGCAGAGGCAGGAAAGAGATCTCAAGATTCAGCCCAGACTGGGCTTACATATAAGGACGGACCCTGGCTCAGAAAAACCAAAGAGACATGTAGCGGGGCAAAAACCAAAGACTAAAGCTTTTATTTAAGCAATGCTAAATGGATTCAACGGGTTTTGTAAAGAAGAAGTTATGAATTTGAGAGGTTAGGGAAGGGAACATGATAGGAGTTGGGTGGGAAGGCGTGGAAATCATGTTACACAGTACTCGTGTATGGTGGAATTCTGGAAAAAAAATTTTTTAGAGGTAATTAAATAGTAGCTGGATTTGGCGGCACAAGCCTAGAATTCCAGCATCATGGAGGATGAAGCAGAAGGATTGCAAGTTCAAAATCTGCATGAGCTGTAGAGAATTCAGCAGTTCAACCTGAGCAACTTAGTGAGGCCCTGCCTTAAGAAATAAAGAGTGCTGGAGATATACCTCAGTAGTAGAGCACTTGCCTAGCATCTGTGAGGCTCTAGGTTCCTTAGTATAGTAAAAAATAAACAAGTAGACTCAATTATAATGTGGTCACTGTTGGACCTCAGAGATCCAAACTGGGACCCCCCCCCCCTCCTCCAGGGCCCAAACCGGGACGCCGCACCCCCACAGAGACTCACAGACGGGATATCGATGCTAATAGCAAGAGGATTTATTCCAGTGTACTGGGGCCGTTCTAACACGCAGGATAGAAGCGACCTCGAGGAGCAAATGGTGAAGCTTTTTATACAGTTGAAGCGGGTGCTAGGCACAAACCGAGTTGGGACAAGTTGATTGTTTTCCCATTTTGATAGGCAGGGGGCCAGTTAACCTTTAAACTGATGGGTGCTGGCATATAGCAAGGTTGTGGGCTCCTAGAAAATGTAAACTTTAGGGTCTTAGTCAATGTGGGTGGCGGGAAGACCCTTAGTTCAAGGCCGTGGGCTGTCGACGTGGGGAGGCTCTTTTAGCCCAAGGCCGTCTTGTTTGTCTTAGAAATTGTTTTTCTTTAACTCTGGGAACTGTTTTGGGTCACGGTGCTCCTTCCTGGCTTGGGCCTACACAATTTTGGTGCTCTTAGAAGCCTGACTAAAGTTTGGCTGCTTTGGTCTTGTCCTTTCAGTCACCTCTTCAGAAGTTCTGGTTAAGAAGCAGTCGTTTTCAAAGGCAAAGATCAGACCTTAGGGAAATATTGAAAGAATGATAAATAATTTGGAGGTTGTGAGCCAACAAAAATTATTCTGGTTTATATACTAATCAGAAAGCGAGGGGCTGGAGAGATTACTGGGCTGGAGAGACTGCTCAGCAGTTAAGAGCTTGGCTGATCTTCCAGAGGACCCTGGTTTATTCCCAGCACCCGCATGGCAGTTCACAACTGTCGGTAACTACTGTTCCAGGGGATCTGACACCCTCACATCGATGCACATAAATTAAAATAAAACTACCTTTTTTTAAAGAAAGAAAATGTGGTTTCTTTCTTTGGGAAGTGAACTTCCCAGAGTTCCAGAACTCTGGAGACTGAGGCAGGATTGTGATGAGTTCAAGGCCAGCCAGGACAAGAAACACATGGTGAGGACATGGACATTGTGATTCCCACAGAATAGTCCCATTTCATCTGTTCCAAGGATTTGAAGCTTCTTAATAAATTTCATAGACCATTGGGATCAAAGGAGTTATTAGAGAAGATGGGCTATTTTCTTGGCTTGGATGAGTTTTTTTGTTTGTTTTTTGAAGCTGGTTCTCTACATTGCCCTGGCTATCCTGGAACTCACTCTGTAGACAGGCTGGCCTCCAACTCCAGAGATCTGCCTGTCTCTGCCTCCTGAGTCCTGGGATTAAAGGCTTGTGCCACCGCAGGCACACTATACATATGTATATATAATCTTATACACATATATAGAATCTTACTGTATAGCCAGAGGTAGCCTCGAACTCTCAATCTTCCTACCTCAGCCTCTTGAGGATTAAGAAAATGGGGGTACACCACCATGTCAGGCTTTGCTTTTAAGTACTAGTTGCTTTTTTGGTGGGGTGGGGGTCTTAACTCTGTAGCTCAGACTGGCCTTGAACTCTTAATCTTCCTGCTGGAGTCCTGTGAGTCCTGGGATCACAGGCTTGTGCCTCATATCCAGTTCCTATGATTCGAACTCATGTTTATGAGCTCAGTTTTCTCTGTTAAGGGACTCTTTAATGTGTTGCTAGTTCCCTTTTTGTGGAAATATGCTAAGAGAAATAAGGTGACTTTACCTTACAGTCCCATACTAGGAAATTGCAGAGCCAGAGTTCAATATGGACTTGATATGGATGTAAGTGTGTGCTCTTTCAAAGTCACACTTCCTATTGCTGCAAAGAAGAGGGCCGAGAAAGGAGATGAATGAGCTAATTGAAGGAGGCTTGTTTACCCAGGTGAAATGTTTGAATCACATCTTTTCCTGAAGACAAGTTTGGGTTGAGGATTGATTGAATCCTCAGAGAAATTATGTATTGAAATCTCCTATGATGGAGGTTAAGAAATCAGACCTTTGGGGTATGGTTAAATAGATTGGTGCACCACCACCACCACCACCCAGCAAATTCTGTTTTAAAATGCCTCTTTTATAGCTGGGTGGCGGTAGTGCACATCCTTAATCCCAGCACTCGGGAGGCAGAGGCAGGTGGGTCTCTGTGAGTTTGAGGCCAGCCTGGTCTACAGAGTGAGTTCCAGGAAAGCCAGAGTCACAACAGAGAAATGAAACCCTGTTGTCTCAAAAAAAAAAAAAAAAAAAAAAAAAGGAGAGATGATGGCTCAGCAGTTAAGAGCACTGACTGCTCTTCCAGAGGACCCAGGTTCAATTCCTAGCACCCACATGGTAGCTCACAACTGTTTGTAATTCCTGCTCCAGGAGATCCGACACCCTCACACAGGCATGCGTGTAGACAAAACACCAATGTACATGAAATAAAAAGAAATAAATAAATAAGCAGAATTTAATCTGCAGATTACACTCTGTCACCTGTGCTCACAGAAAGGAAATAAAATAATGAAACTTAGTGGGAGAGTTCAGAATGAGGCAGAATAACAGCAGCACCTCTGCCCAGGCCCAATCTACACATTTTACCTATACTAAGCTTTTTCCTCCTTAGATGACCTTTCTGACTTTCTTCATCATCATCATCATCATCCCTTTACAGATGATAAAATTGAAGCACAGAAAAATTAAACAAGTTTATGGGCTGAGAGTTTGGCTCAGTTGTAACGGTGCTTGCCTAGTTTGTACGAGACCCTAAGTCCAGTCTCCAGCACCCCACATAAAATTAGTGGTGATGAATATCTAAGATCCCAACACCTTTGAGGTGAAGGTATAAAGATCAGAGTTCAAAGCCATTCTCTGCTACATGAGACTCTACCCAAAAATAAATAAATAAATAAATAAAACCCTAAGGAGTTTTGACAGGCCTTGGGACTTCCCTTCCAAAAAACATAACTCAGGAAGTCTGCCTTTTGAATTTTTGTTTTTTATTTTTGGCGTTTAAAAATTATTTTAACATACATTATTTAGAAATGGTGTATGTGTGTGTAGGTCAATCAGGACAGCTGCAGGAGTCAGGTCTTACTTTCCACCCTGTGAGTTTGTGAGTTCAGGGATTGAGCATAGGTTGTCAGACTTGGTGACAGTGAGCACCTTTCCTGACTGAACCATCTTCTCCACCCTTTTTAGGTGTTTTTGAGATGGGATATCGTGAAACCCAGACTATCCTTGAAACCTCTGTGTAGCTGAAGATGACCTTAATCTTCTGAGCTTCCTGCCTCCACCTCCTAGGTGTTGGGATTACAGACATGCACTACCATAACTGGTTATATATGGTCTTTGTGTATGTTAGGGTAGAGTCATTTTACCTTGACAGTCATTCTTCAAATGGAGTAACTCAAGGAAGGAAGAGCTTCCCTGCCATCCAGTGTTTAGGAGGCAGAGGCAGGAAAGAGATCTCAAGATTCAGCCCAGACTGGGCTTACATATAAGGACGGACCCTGGCTCAGAAAAACCAAAGAGACATGTAGCGGGGCAAAAACCAAAGACTAAAGCTTTTATTTAAGCAATGCTAAATGGATTCAACGGGTTTTGTAAAGAAGAAGTTATGAATTTGAGAGGTTAGGGAAGGGAACATGATAGGAGTTGGGTGGGAAGGCGTGGAAATCATGTTACACAGTACTCGTGTATGGTGGAATTCTGGAAAAAAAATTTTTTAGAGGTAATTAAATAGTAGCTGGATTTGGCGGCACAAGCCTAGAATTCCAGCATCATGGAGGATGAAGCAGAAGGATTGCAAGTTCAAAATCTGCATGAGCTGTAGAGAATTCAGCAGTTCAACCTGAGCAACTTAGTGAGGCCCTGCCTTAAGAAATAAAGAGTGCTGGAGATATACCTCAGTAGTAGAGCACTTGCCTAGCATCTGTGAGGCTCTAGGTTCCTTAGTATAGTAAAAAATAAACAAGTAGACTCAATTATAATGTGGTCACTGTTGGACCTCAGAGATCCAAACTGGGACCCCCCCCCCTCCTCCAGGGCCCAAACCGGGACGCCGCACCCCCACAGAGACTCACAGACGGGATATCGATGCTAATAGCAAGAGGATTTATTCCAGTGTACTGGGGCCGTTCTAACACGCAGGATAGAAGCGACCTCGAGGAGCAAATGGTGAAGCTTTTTATACAGTTGAAGCGGGTGCTAGGCACAAACCGAGTTGGGACAAGTTGATTGTTTTCCCATTTTGATAGGCAGGGGCCAGTTAACCTTTAAACTGATGGGTGCTGGCATATAGCAAGGTTGTGGGCTCCTAGAAAATGTAAACTTTAGGGTCTTAGTCAATGTGGGTGGCGGGAAGACCCTTAGTTCAAGGCCGTGGGCTGTCGACGTGGGGAGGCTCTTTTAGCCCAAGGCCGTCTTGTTTGTCTTAGAAATTGTTTTTCTTTAACTCTGGGAACTGTTTTGGGTCACGGTGCTCCTTCCTGGCTTGGGCCTACACAATTTTGGTGCTCTTAGAAGCCTGACTAAAGTTTGGCTGCTTTGGTCTTGTCCTTTCAGTCACCTCTTCAGAAGTTCTGGTTAAGAAGCAGTCGTTTTCAAAGGCAAAGATCAGACCTTAGGGAAATATTGAAAGAATGATAAATAATTTGGAGGTTGTGAGCCAACAAAAATTATTCTGGTTTATATACTAATCAGAAAGCGAGGGGCTGGAGAGATTACTGGGCTGGAGAGACTGCTCAGCAGTTAAGAGCTTGGCTGATCTTCCAGAGGACCCTGGTTTATTCCCAGCACCCGCATGGCAGTTCACAACTGTCGGTAACTACTGTTCCAGGGGATCTGACACCCTCACATCGATGCACATAAATTAAAATAAAACTACCTTTTTTTAAAGAAAGAAAATGTGGTTTCTTTCTTTGGGAAGTGGAACTTCCCAGAGTTCCAGAACTCTGGAGACTGAGGCAGGATTGTGATGAGTTCAAGGCCAGCCAGAACAAGAAACACATGATGAGGACATGGACATTGTGATTCCCACAGAATAGTCCCATTTCATCTGTTCCAAGGATTTGAAGCTTCTTAATAAATTTCATAGACCATTGGGATCAAAGGAGTTATTAGAGAAGATGGGCTATTTTCTTGGCTTGGATGAGTTTTTTTGTTTGTTTTTTGAAGCTGGTTCTCTACATTGCCCTGGCTATCCTGGAACTCACTCTGTAGACAGGCTGGCCTCCAACTCCAGAGATCTGCCTGTCTCTGCCTCCTGAGTCCTGGGATTAAAGGCTTGTGCCACCGCAGGCACACTATACATATGTATATATAATCTTATACACATATATAGAATCTTACTGTATAGCCAGAGGTAGCCTCGAACTCTCAATCTTCCTACCTCAGCCTCTTGAGGATTAAGAAAATGGGGGTACACCACCATGTCAGGCTTTGCTTTTAAGTACTAGTTGCTTTTTTGGTGGGGTGGGGGTCTTAACTCTGTAGCTCAGACTGGCCTTGAACTCTTAATCTTCCTGCTGGAGTCCTGTGAGTCCTGGGATCACAGGCTTGTGCCTCATATCCAGTTCCTATGATTCGAACTCATGTTTATGAGCTCAGTTTCTCTGTTAAGGGACTCTTTAATGTGTTGCTAGTTCCCTTTTTGTGGAAATATGCTAAGAGAAATAAGGTGACTTTACCTTACAGTCCCATACTAGGAAATTGCAGAGCCAGAGTTCAATATGGACTTGATATGGATGTAAGTGTGTGCTCTTTCAAAGTCACACTTCCTATTGCTGCAAAGAAGAGGGCCGAGAAAGGAGATGAATGAGCTAATTGAAGGAGGCTTGTTTACCCAGGTGAAATGTTTGAATCACATCTTTTCCTGAAGACAAGTTTGGGTTGAGGATTGATTGAATCCTCAGAGAAATTATGTATTGAAATCTCCTATGATGGAGGTTAAGAAATCAGACCTTTGGGGTATGGTTAAATAGATTGGTGCACCACCACCACCACCACCCAGCAAATTCTGTTTTAAAATGCCTCTTTTATAGCTGGGTGGCGGTAGTGCACATCCTTAATCCCAGCACTCGGGAGGCAGAGGCAGGTGGGTCTCTGTGAGTTTGAGGCCAGCCTGGTCTACAGAGTGAGTTCCAGGAAAGCCAGAGTCACAACAGAGAAATGAAACCCTGTTGTCTCAAAAAAAAAAAAAAAAAAAAAAAAGGAGAGATGATGGCTCAGCAGTTAAGAGCACTGACTGCTCTTCCAGAGGACCCAGGTTCAATTCCTAGCACCCACATGGTAGCTCACAACTGTTTGTAATTCCTGCTCCAGGAGATCCGACACCCTCACACAGGCATGCGTGTAGACAAAACACCAATGTACATGAAATAAAAAGAAATAAATAAATAAGCAGAATTTAATCTGCAGATTACACTCTGTCACCTGTGCTCACAGAAAGGAAATAAAATAATGAAACTTAGTGGGAGAGTTCAGAATGAGGCAGAATAACAGCAGCACCTCTGCCCAGGCCCAATCTACACATTTTACCTATACTAAGCTTTTTCCTCCTTAGATGACCTTTCTGACTTTCTTCATCATCATCATCATCATCCCTTTACAGATGATAAAATTGAAGCACAGAAAAATTAAACAAGTTTATGGGCTGAGAGTTTGGCTCAGTTGTAACGGTGCTTGCCTAGTTTGTACGAGACCCTAAGTCCAGTCTCCAGCACCCCACATAAAATTAGTGGTGATGAATATCTAAGATCCCAACACCTTTGAGGTGAAGGTATAAAGATCAGAGTTCAAAGCCATTCTCTGCTACATGAGACTCTACCCAAAAATAAATAAATAAATAAATAAAACCCTAAGGAGTTTTGACAGGCCTTGGGACTTCCCTTCCAAAAAACATAACTCAGGAAGTCTGCCTTTTGAATTTTTGTTTTTTATTTTTGGCGTTTAAAAATTATTTTAACATACATTATTTAGAAATGGTGTATGTGTGTGTAGGTCAATCAGGACAGCTGCAGGAGTCAGGTCTTACTTTCCACCCTGTGAGTTTGTGAGTTCAGGGATTGAGCATAGGTTGTCAGACTTGGTGACAGTGAGCACCTTTCCTGACTGAACCATCTTCTCCACCCTTTTTAGGTGTTTTTGAGATGGGATATCGTGAAACCCAGACTATCCTTGAAACCTCTGTGTAGCTGAAGATGACCTTAATCTTCTGAGCTTCCTGCCTCCACCTCCTAGGTGTTGGGATTACAGACATGCACTACCATAACTGGTTATATATGGTCTTTGTGTATGTTAGGGTAGAGTCATTTTACCTTGACAGTCATTCTTCAAATGGAGTAACTCAAGGAAGGAAGAGCTTCCCTGCCATCCCAGTGTTTAGGAGGCAGAGGCAGGAAAGAGATCTCAAGATTCAGCCCAGACTGGGCTTACATATAAGGACGGACCCTGGCTCAGAAAAACCAAAGAGACATGTAGCGGGGCAAAAACCAAAGACTAAAGCTTTTATTTAAGCAATGCTAAATGGATTCAACGGGTTTTGTAAAGAAGAAGTTATGAATTTGAGAGGTTAGGGAAGGGAACATGATAGGAGTTGGGTGGGAAGGCGTGGAAATCATGTTACACAGTACTCGTGTATGGTGGAATTCTGGAAAAAAAATTTTTTAGAGGTAATTAAATAGTAGCTGGATTTGGCGGCACAAGCCTAGAATTCCAGCATCATGGAGGATGAAGCAGAAGGATTGCAAGTTCAAAATCTGCATGAGCTGTAGAGAATTCAGCAGTTCAACCTGAGCAACTTAGTGAGGCCCTGCCTTAAGAAATAAAGAGTGCTGGAGATATACCTCAGTAGTAGAGCACTTGCCTAGCATCTGTGAGGCTCTAGGTTCCTTAGTATAGTAAAAAATAAACAAGTAGACTCAATTATAATGTGGTCACTGTTGGACCTCAGAGATCCAAACTGGGACCCCCCCCCCCTCCTCCAGGGCCCAAACCGGGACGCCGCACCCCCACAGAGACTCACAGACGGGATATCGATGCTAATAGCAAGAGGATTTATTCCAGTGTACTGGGGCCGTTCTAACACGCAGGATAGAAGCGACCTCGAGGAGCAAATGGTGAAGCTTTTTATACAGTTGAAGCGGGTGCTAGGCACAAACCGAGTTGGGACAAGTTGATTGTTTTCCCATTTTGATAGGCAGGGGCCAGTTAACCTTTAAACTGATGGGTGCTGGCATATAGCAAGGTTGTGGGCTCCTAGAAAATGTAAACTTTAGGGTCTTAGTCAATGTGGGTGGCGGGAAGACCCTTAGTTCAAGGCCGTGGGCTGTCGACGTGGGGAGGCTCTTTTAGCCCAAGGCCGTCTTGTTTGTCTTAGAAATTGTTTTTCTTTAACTCTGGGAACTGTTTTGGGTCACGGTGCTCCTTCCTGGCTTGGGCCTACACAATTTTGGTGCTCTTAGAAGCCTGACTAAAGTTTGGCTGCTTTGGTCTTGTCCTTTCAGTCACCTCTTCAGAAGTTCTGGTTAAGAAGCAGTCGTTTTCAAAGGCAAAGATCAGACCTTAGGGAAATATTGAAAGAATGATAAATAATTTGGAGGTTGTGAGCCAACAAAAATTATTCTGGTTTATATACTAATCAGAAAGCGAGGGGCTGGAGAGATTACTGGGCTGGAGAGACTGCTCAGCAGTTAAGAGCTTGGCTGATCTTCCAGAGGACCCTGGTTTATTCCCAGCACCCGCATGGCAGTTCACAACTGTCGGTAACTACTGTTCCAGGGGATCTGACACCCTCACATCGATGCACATAAATTAAAATAAAACTACCTTTTTTTAAAGAAAGAAAATGTGGTTTCTTTCTTTGGGAAGTGGAACTTCCCAGAGTTCCAGAACTCTGGAGACTGAGGCAGGATTGTGATGAGTTCAAGGCCAGCCAGGACAAGAAACACATGGTGAGGACATGGACATTGTGATTCCCACAGAATAGTCCCATTTCATCTGTTCCAAGGATTTGAAGCTTCTTAATAAATTTCATAGACCATTGGGATCAAAGGAGTTATTAGAGAAGATGGGCTATTTTCTTGGCTTGGATGAGTTTTTTTGTTTGTTTTTTGAAGCTGGTTCTCTACATTGCCCTGGCTATCCTGGAACTCACTCTGTAGACAGGCTGGCCTCCAACTCCAGAGATCTGCCTGTCTCTGCCTCCTGAGTCCTGGGATTAAAGGCTTGTGCCACCGCAGGCACACTATACATATGTATATATAATCTTATACACATATATAGAATCTTACTGTATAGCCAGAGGTAGCCTCGAACTCTCAATCTTCCTACCTCAGCCTCTTGAGGATTAAGAAAATGGGGGTACACCACCATGTCAGGCTTTGCTTTTAAGTACTAGTTGCTTTTTTGGTGGGGTGGGGGTCTTAACTCTGTAGCTCAGACTGGCCTTGAACTCTTAATCTTCCTGCTGGAGTCCTGTGAGTCCTGGGATCACAGGCTTGTGCCTCATATCCAGTTCCTATGATTCGAACTCATGTTTATGAGCTCAGTTTCTCTGTTAAGGGACTCTTTAATGTGTTGCTAGTTCCCTTTTTGTGGAAATATGCTAAGAGAAATAAGGTGACTTTACCTTACAGTCCCATACTAGGAAATTGCAGAGCCAGAGTTCAATATGGACTTGATATGGATGTAAGTGTGTGCTCTTTCAAAGTCACACTTCCTATTGCTGCAAAGAAGAGGGCCGAGAAAGGAGATGAATGAGCTAATTGAAGGAGGCTTGTTTACCCAGGTGAAATGTTTGAATCACATCTTTTCCTGAAGACAAGTTTGGGTTGAGGATTGATTGAATCCTCAGAGAAATTATGTATTGAAATCTCCTATGATGGAGGTTAAGAAATCAGACCTTTGGGGTATGGTTAAATAGATTGGTGCACCACCACCACCACCACCCAGCAAATTCTGTTTTAAAATGCCTCTTTTATAGCTGGGTGGCGGTAGTGCACATCCTTAATCCCAGCACTCGGGAGGCAGAGGCAGGTGGGTCTCTGTGAGTTTGAGGCCAGCCTGGTCTACAGAGTGAGTTCCAGGAAAGCCAGAGTCACAACAGAGAAATGAAACCCTGTTGTCTCAAAAAAAAAAAAAAAAAAAAAAAAAAAGGAGAGATGATGGCTCAGCAGTTAAGAGCACTGACTGCTCTTCCAGAGGACCCAGGTTCAATTCCTAGCACCCACATGGTAGCTCACAACTGTTTGTAATTCCTGCTCCAGGAGATCCGACACCCTCACACAGGCATGCGTGTAGACAAAACACCAATGTACATGAAATAAAAAGAAATAAATAAATAAGCAGAATTTAATCTGCAGATTACACTCTGTCACCTGTGCTCACAGAAAGGAAATAAAATAATGAAACTTAGTGGGAGAGTTCAGAATGAGGCAGAATAACAGCAGCACCTCTGCCCAGGCCCAATCTACACATTTTACCTATACTAAGCTTTTTCCTCCTTAGATGACCTTTCTGACTTTCTTCATCATCATCATCATCATCCCTTTACAGATGATAAAATTGAAGCACAGAAAAATTAAACAAGTTTATGGGCTGAGAGTTTGGCTCAGTTGTAACGGTGCTTGCCTAGTTTGTACGAGACCCTAAGTCCAGTCTCCAGCACCCCACATAAAATTAGTGGTGATGAATATCTAAGATCCCAACACCTTTGAGGTGAAGGTATAAAGATCAGAGTTCAAAGCCATTCTCTGCTACATGAGACTCTACCCAAAAATAAATAAATAAATAAATAAAACCCTAAGGAGTTTTGACAGGCCTTGGGACTTCCCTTCCAAAAAACATAACTCAGGAAGTCTGCCTTTTGAATTTTTGTTTTTTATTTTTGGCGTTTAAAAATTATTTTAACATACATTATTTAGAAATGGTGTATGTGTGTGTAGGTCAATCAGGACAGCTGCAGGAGTCAGGTCTTACTTTCCACCCTGTGAGTTTGTGAGTTCAGGGATTGAGCATAGGTTGTCAGACTTGGTGACAGTGAGCACCTTTCCTGACTGAACCATCTTCTCCACCCTTTTTAGGTGTTTTTGAGATGGGATATCGTGAAACCCAGACTATCCTTGAAACCTCTGTGTAGCTGAAGATGACCTTAATCTTCTGAGCTTCCTGCCTCCACCTCCTAGGTGTTGGGATTACAGACATGCACTACCATAACTGGTTATATATGGTCTTTGTGTATGTTAGGGTAGAGTCATTTTACCTTGACAGTCATTCTTCAAATGGAGTAACTCAAGGAAGGAAGAGCTTCCCTGCCATCCCAGTGTTTAGGAGGCAGAGGCAGGAAAGAGATCTCAAGATTCAGCCCAGACTGGGCTTACATATAAGGACGGACCCTGGCTCAGAAAAACCAAAGAGACATGTAGCGGGGCAAAAACCAAAGACTAAAGCTTTTATTTAAGCAATGCTAAATGGATTCAACGGGTTTTGTAAAGAAGAAGTTATGAATTTGAGAGGTTAGGGAAGGGAACATGATAGGAGTTGGGTGGGAAGGCGTGGAAATCATGTTACACAGTACTCGTGTATGGTGGAATTCTGGAAAAAAAATTTTTTAGAGGTAATTAAATAGTAGCTGGATTTGGCGGCACAAGCCTAGAATTCCAGCATCATGGAGGATGAAGCAGAAGGATTGCAAGTTCAAAATCTGCATGAGCTGTAGAGAATTCAGCAGTTCAACCTGAGCAACTTAGTGAGGCCCTGCCTTAAGAAATAAAGAGTGCTGGAGATATACCTCAGTAGTAGAGCACTTGCCTAGCATCTGTGAGGCTCTAGGTTCCTTAGTATAGTAAAAAATAAACAAGTAGACTCAATTATAATGTGGTCACTGTTGGACCTCAGAGATCCAAACTGGGACCCCCCCCCCCTCCTCCAGGGCCCAAACCGGGACGCCGCACCCCCACAGAGACTCACAGACGGGATATCGATGCTAATAGCAAGAGGATTTATTCCAGTGTACTGGGGCCGTTCTAACACGCAGGATAGAAGCGACCTCGAGGAGCAAATGGTGAAGCTTTTTATACAGTTGAAGCGGGTGCTAGGCACAAACCGAGTTGGGACAAGTTGATTGTTTTCCCATTTTGATAGGCAGGGGCCAGTTAACCTTTAAACTGATGGGTGCTGGCATATAGCAAGGTTGTGGGCTCCTAGAAAATGTAAACTTTAGGGTCTTAGTCAATGTGGGTGGCGGGAAGACCCTTAGTTCAAGGCCGTGGGCTGTCGACGTGGGGAGGCTCTTTTAGCCCAAGGCCGTCTTGTTTGTCTTAGAAATTGTTTTTCTTTAACTCTGGGAACTGTTTTGGGTCACGGTGCTCCTTCCTGGCTTGGGCCTACACAATTTTGGTGCTCTTAGAAGCCTGACTAAAGTTTGGCTGCTTTGGTCTTGTCCTTTCAGTCACCTCTTCAGAAGTTCTGGTTAAGAAGCAGTCGTTTTCAAAGGCAAAGATCAGACCTTAGGGAAATATTGAAAGAATGATAAATAATTTGGAGGTTGTGAGCCAACAAAAATTATTCTGGTTTATATACTAATCAGAAAGCGAGGGGCTGGAGAGATTACTGGGCTGGAGAGACTGCTCAGCAGTTAAGAGCTTGGCTGATCTTCCAGAGGACCCTGGTTTATTCCCAGCACCCGCATGGCAGTTCACAACTGTCGGTAACTACTGTTCCAGGGGATCTGACACCCTCACATCGATGCACATAAATTAAAATAAAACTACCTTTTTTTAAAGAAAGAAAATGTGGTTTCTTTCTTTGGGAAGTGGAACTTCCCAGAGTTCCAGAACTCTGGAGACTGAGGCAGGATTGTGATGAGTTCAAGGCCAGCCAGGACAAGAAACACATGGTGAGGACATGGACATTGTGATTCCCACAGAATAGTCCCATTTCATCTGTTCCAAGGATTTGAAGCTTCTTAATAAATTTCATAGACCATTGGGATCAAAGGAGTTATTAGAGAAGATGGGCTATTTTCTTGGCTTGGATGAGTTTTTTTGTTTGTTTTTTGAAGCTGGTTCTCTACATTGCCCTGGCTATCCTGGAACTCACTCTGTAGACAGGCTGGCCTCCAACTCCAGAGATCTGCCTGTCTCTGCCTCCTGAGTCCTGGGATTAAAGGCTTGTGCCACCGCAGGCACACTATACATATGTATATATAATCTTATACACATATATAGAATCTTACTGTATAGCCAGAGGTAGCCTCGAACTCTCAATCTTCCTACCTCAGCCTCTTGAGGATTAAGAAAATGGGGGTACACCACCATGTCAGGCTTTGCTTTTAAGTACTAGTTGCTTTTTTGGTGGGGTGGGGGTCTTAACTCTGTAGCTCAGACTGGCCTTGAACTCTTAATCTTCCTGCTGGAGTCCTGTGAGTCCTGGGATCACAGGCTTGTGCCTCATATCCAGTTCCTATGATTCGAACTCATGTTTATGAGCTCAGTTTCTCTGTTAAGGGACTCTTTAATGTGTTGCTAGTTCCCTTTTTGTGGAAATATGCTAAGAGAAATAAGGTGACTTTACCTTACAGTCCCATACTAGGAAATTGCAGAGCCAGAGTTCAATATGGACTTGATATGGATGTAAGTGTGTGCTCTTTCAAAGTCACACTTCCTATTGCTGCAAAGAAGAGGGCCGAGAAAGGAGATGAATGAGCTAATTGAAGGAGGCTTGTTTACCCAGGTGAAATGTTTGAATCACATCTTTTCCTGAAGACAAGTTTGGGTTGAGGATTGATTGAATCCTCAGAGAAATTATGTATTGAAATCTCCTATGATGGAGGTTAAGAAATCAGACCTTTGGGGTATGGTTAAATAGATTGGTGCACCACCACCACCACCACCCAGCAAATTCTGTTTTAAAATGCCTCTTTTATAGCTGGGTGGCGGTAGTGCACATCCTTAATCCCAGCACTCGGGAGGCAGAGGCAGGTGGGTCTCTGTGAGTTTGAGGCCAGCCTGGTCTACAGAGTGAGTTCCAGGAAAGCCAGAGTCACAACAGAGAAATGAAACCCTGTTGTCTCAAAAAAAAAAAAAAAAAAAAAAAAAAGGAGAGATGATGGCTCAGCAGTTAAGAGCACTGACTGCTCTTCCAGAGGACCCAGGTTCAATTCCTAGCACCCACATGGTAGCTCACAACTGTTTGTAATTCCTGCTCCAGGAGATCCGACACCCTCACACAGGCATGCGTGTAGACAAAACACCAATGTACATGAAATAAAAAGAAATAAATAAATAAGCAGAATTTAATCTGCAGATTACACTCTGTCACCTGTGCTCACAGAAAGGAAATAAAATAATGAAACTTAGTGGGAGAGTTCAGAATGAGGCAGAATAACAGCAGCACCTCTGCCCAGGCCCAATCTACACATTTTACCTATACTAAGCTTTTTCCTCCTTAGATGACCTTTCTGACTTTCTTCATCATCATCATCATCATCCCTTTACAGATGATAAAATTGAAGCACAGAAAAATTAAACAAGTTTATGGGCTGAGAGTTTGGCTCAGTTGTAACGGTGCTTGCCTAGTTTGTACGAGACCCTAAGTCCAGTCTCCAGCACCCCACATAAAATTAGTGGTGATGAATATCTAAGATCCCAACACCTTTGAGGTGAAGGTATAAAGATCAGAGTTCAAAGCCATTCTCTGCTACATGAGACTCTACCCAAAAATAAATAAATAAATAAATAAAACCCTAAGGAGTTTTGACAGGCCTTGGGACTTCCCTTCCAAAAAACATAACTCAGGAAGTCTGCCTTTTGAATTTTTGTTTTTTATTTTTGGCGTTTAAAAATTATTTTAACATACATTATTTAGAAATGGTGTATGTGTGTGTAGGTCAATCAGGACAGCTGCAGGAGTCAGGTCTTACTTTCCACCCTGTGAGTTTGTGAGTTCAGGGATTGAGCATAGGTTGTCAGACTTGGTGACAGTGAGCACCTTTCCTGACTGAACCATCTTCTCCACCCTTTTTAGGTGTTTTTGAGATGGGATATCGTGAAACCCAGACTATCCTTGAAACCTCTGTGTAGCTGAAGATGACCTTAATCTTCTGAGCTTCCTGCCTCCACCTCCTAGGTGTTGGGATTACAGACATGCACTACCATAACTGGTTATATATGGTCTTTGTGTATGTTAGGGTAGAGTCATTTTACCTTGACAGTCATTCTTCAAATGGAGTAACTCAAGGAAGGAAGAGCTTCCCTGCCATCCCAGTGTTTAGGAGGCAGAGGCAGGAAAGAGATCTCAAGATTCAGCCCAGACTGGGCTTACATATAAGGACGGACCCTGGCTCAGAAAAACCAAAGAGACATGTAGCGGGGCAAAAACCAAAGACTAAAGCTTTTATTTAAGCAATGCTAAATGGATTCAACGGGTTTTGTAAAGAAGAAGTTATGAATTTGAGAGGTTAGGGAAGGGAACATGATAGGAGTTGGGTGGGAAGGCGTGGAAATCATGTTACACAGTACTCGTGTATGGTGGAATTCTGGAAAAAAAATTTTTTAGAGGTAATTAAATAGTAGCTGGATTTGGCGGCACAAGCCTAGAATTCCAGCATCATGGAGGATGAAGCAGAAGGATTGCAAGTTCAAAATCTGCATGAGCTGTAGAGAATTCAGCAGTTCAACCTGAGCAACTTAGTGAGGCCCTGCCTTAAGAAATAAAGAGTGCTGGAGATATACCTCAGTAGTAGAGCACTTGCCTAGCATCTGTGAGGCTCTAGGTTCCTTAGTATAGTAAAAAATAAACAAGTAGACTCAATTATAATGTGGTCACTGTTGGACCTCAGAGATCCAAACTGGGACCCCCCCCCCCTCCTCCAGGGCCCAAACCGGGACGCCGCACCCCCACAGAGACTCACAGACGGGATATCGATGCTAATAGCAAGAGGATTTATTCCAGTGTACTGGGGCCGTTCTAACACGCAGGATAGAAGCGACCTCGAGGAGCAAATGGTGAAGCTTTTTATACAGTTGAAGCGGGTGCTAGGCACAAACCGAGTTGGGACAAGTTGATTGTTTTCCCATTTTGATAGGCAGGGGCCAGTTAACCTTTAAACTGATGGGTGCTGGCATATAGCAAGGTTGTGGGCTCCTAGAAAATGTAAACTTTAGGGTCTTAGTCAATGTGGGTGGCGGGAAGACCCTTAGTTCAAGGCCGTGGGCTGTCGACGTGGGGAGGCTCTTTTAGCCCAAGGCCGTCTTGTTTGTCTTAGAAATTGTTTTTCTTTAACTCTGGGAACTGTTTTGGGTCACGGTGCTCCTTCCTGGCTTGGGCCTACACAATTTTGGTGCTCTTAGAAGCCTGACTAAAGTTTGGCTGCTTTGGTCTTGTCCTTTCAGTCACCTCTTCAGAAGTTCTGGTTAAGAAGCAGTCGTTTTCAAAGGCAAAGATCAGACCTTAGGGAAATATTGAAAGAATGATAAATAATTTGGAGGTTGTGAGCCAACAAAAATTATTCTGGTTTATATACTAATCAGAAAGCGAGGGGCTGGAGAGATTACTGGGCTGGAGAGACTGCTCAGCAGTTAAGAGCTTGGCTGATCTTCCAGAGGACCCTGGTTTATTCCCAGCACCCGCATGGCAGTTCACAACTGTCGGTAACTACTGTTCCAGGGGATCTGACACCCTCACATCGATGCACATAAATTAAAATAAAACTACCTTTTTTTAAAGAAAGAAAATGTGGTTTCTTTCTTTGGGAAGTGGAACTTCCCAGAGTTCCAGAACTCTGGAGACTGAGGCAGGATTGTGATGAGTTCAAGGCCAGCCAGGACAAGAAACACATGGTGAGGACATGGACATTGTGATTCCCACAGAATAGTCCCATTTCATCTGTTCCAAGGATTTGAAGCTTCTTAATAAATTTCATAGACCATTGGGATCAAAGGAGTTATTAGAGAAGATGGGCTATTTTCTTGGCTTGGATGAGTTTTTTTGTTTGTTTTTTGAAGCTGGTTCTCTACATTGCCCTGGCTATCCTGGAACTCACTCTGTAGACAGGCTGGCCTCCAACTCCAGAGATCTGCCTGTCTCTGCCTCCTGAGTCCTGGGATTAAAGGCTTGTGCCACCGCAGGCACACTATACATATGTATATATAATCTTATACACATATATAGAATCTTACTGTATAGCCAGAGGTAGCCTCGAACTCTCAATCTTCCTACCTCAGCCTCTTGAGGATTAAGAAAATGGGGGTACACCACCATGTCAGGCTTTGCTTTTAAGTACTAGTTGCTTTTTTGGTGGGGTGGGGGTCTTAACTCTGTAGCTCAGACTGGCCTTGAACTCTTAATCTTCCTGCTGGAGTCCTGTGAGTCCTGGGATCACAGGCTTGTGCCTCATATCCAGTTCCTATGATTCGAACTCATGTTTATGAGCTCAGTTTCTCTGTTAAGGGACTCTTTAATGTGTTGCTAGTTCCCTTTTTGTGGAAATATGCTAAGAGAAATAAGGTGACTTTACCTTACAGTCCCATACTAGGAAATTGCAGAGCCAGAGTTCAATATGGACTTGATATGGATGTAAGTGTGTGCTCTTTCAAAGTCACACTTCCTATTGCTGCAAAGAAGAGGGCCGAGAAAGGAGATGAATGAGCTAATTGAAGGAGGCTTGTTTACCCAGGTGAAATGTTTGAATCACATCTTTTCCTGAAGACAAGTTTGGGTTGAGGATTGATTGAATCCTCAGAGAAATTATGTATTGAAATCTCCTATGATGGAGGTTAAGAAATCAGACCTTTGGGGTATGGTTAAATAGATTGGTGCACCACCACCACCACCACCCAGCAAATTCTGTTTTAAAATGCCTCTTTTATAGCTGGGTGGCGGTAGTGCACATCCTTAATCCCAGCACTCGGGAGGCAGAGGCAGGTGGGTCTCTGTGAGTTTGAGGCCAGCCTGGTCTACAGAGTGAGTTCCAGGAAAGCCAGAGTCACAACAGAGAAATGAAACCCTGTTGTCTCAAAAAAAAAAAAAAAAAAAAAAAAAGGAGAGATGATGGCTCAGCAGTTAAGAGCACTGACTGCTCTTCCAGAGGACCCAGGTTCAATTCCTAGCACCCACATGGTAGCTCACAACTGTTTGTAATTCCTGCTCCAGGAGATCCGACACCCTCACACAGGCATGCGTGTAGACAAAACACCAATGTACATGAAATAAAAAGAAATAAATAAATAAGCAGAATTTAATCTGCAGATTACACTCTGTCACCTGTGCTCACAGAAAGGAAATAAAATAATGAAACTTAGTGGGAGAGTTCAGAATGAGGCAGAATAACAGCAGCACCTCTGCCCAGGCCCAATCTACACATTTTACCTATACTAAGCTTTTTCCTCCTTAGATGACCTTTCTGACTTTCTTCATCATCATCATCATCATCCCTTTACAGATGATAAAATTGAAGCACAGAAAAATTAAACAAGTTTATGGGCTGAGAGTTTGGCTCAGTTGTAACGGTGCTTGCCTAGTTTGTACGAGACCCTAAGTCCAGTCTCCAGCACCCCACATAAAATTAGTGGTGATGAATATCTAAGATCCCAACACCTTTGAGGTGAAGGTATAAAGATCAGAGTTCAAAGCCATTCTCTGCTACATGAGACTCTACCCAAAAATAAATAAATAAATAAATAAAACCCTAAGGAGTTTTGACAGGCCTTGGGACTTCCCTTCCAAAAAACATAACTCAGGAAGTCTGCCTTTTGAATTTTTGTTTTTTATTTTTGGCGTTTAAAAATTATTTTAACATACATTATTTAGAAATGGTGTATGTGTGTGTAGGTCAATCAGGACAGCTGCAGGAGTCAGGTCTTACTTTCCACCCTGTGAGTTTGTGAGTTCAGGGATTGAGCATAGGTTGTCAGACTTGGTGACAGTGAGCACCTTTCCTGACTGAACCATCTTCTCCACCCTTTTTAGGTGTTTTTGAGATGGGATATCGTGAAACCCAGACTATCCTTGAAACCTCTGTGTAGCTGAAGATGACCTTAATCTTCTGAGCTTCCTGCCTCCACCTCCTAGGTGTTGGGATTACAGACATGCACTACCATAACTGGTTATATATGGTCTTTGTGTATGTTAGGGTAGAGTCATTTTACCTTGACAGTCATTCTTCAAATGGAGTAACTCAAGGAAGGAAGAGCTTCCCTGCCATCCCAGTGTTTAGGAGGCAGAGGCAGGAAAGAGATCTCAAGATTCAGCCCAGACTGGGCTTACATATAAGGACGGACCCTGGCTCAGAAAAACCAAAGAGACATGTAGCGGGGCAAAAACCAAAGACTAAAGCTTTTATTTAAGCAATGCTAAATGGATTCAACGGGTTTTGTAAAGAAGAAGTTATGAATTTGAGAGGTTAGGGAAGGGAACATGATAGGAGTTGGGTGGGAAGGCGTGGAAATCATGTTACACAGTACTCGTGTATGGTGGAATTCTGGAAAAAAAATTTTTTAGAGGTAATTAAATAGTAGCTGGATTTGGCGGCACAAGCCTAGAATTCCAGCATCATGGAGGATGAAGCAGAAGGATTGCAAGTTCAAAATCTGCATGAGCTGTAGAGAATTCAGCAGTTCAACCTGAGCAACTTAGTGAGGCCCTGCCTTAAGAAATAAAGAGTGCTGGAGATATACCTCAGTAGTAGAGCACTTGCCTAGCATCTGTGAGGCTCTAGGTTCCTTAGTATAGTAAAAAATAAACAAGTAGACTCAATTATAATGTGGTCACTGTTGGACCTCAGAGATCCAAACTGGGACCCCCCCCCCCTCCTCCAGGGCCCAAACCGGGACGCCGCACCCCCACAGAGACTCACAGACGGGATATCGATGCTAATAGCAAGAGGATTTATTCCAGTGTACTGGGGCCGTTCTAACACGCAGGATAGAAGCGACCTCGAGGAGCAAATGGTGAAGCTTTTTATACAGTTGAAGCGGGTGCTAGGCACAAACCGAGTTGGGACAAGTTGATTGTTTTCCCATTTTGATAGGCAGGGGCCAGTTAACCTTTAAACTGATGGGTGCTGGCATATAGCAAGGTTGTGGGCTCCTAGAAAATGTAAACTTTAGGGTCTTAGTCAATGTGGGTGGCGGGAAGACCCTTAGTTCAAGGCCGTGGGCTGTCGACGTGGGGAGGCTCTTTTAGCCCAAGGCCGTCTTGTTTGTCTTAGAAATTGTTTTTCTTTAACTCTGGGAACTGTTTTGGGTCACGGTGCTCCTTCCTGGCTTGGGCCTACACAATTTTGGTGCTCTTAGAAGCCTGACTAAAGTTTGGCTGCTTTGGTCTTGTCCTTTCAGTCACCTCTTCAGAAGTTCTGGTTAAGAAGCAGTCGTTTTCAAAGGCAAAGATCAGACCTTAGGGAAATATTGAAAGAATGATAAATAATTTGGAGGTTGTGAATATGTGAAATATGCTAAGAGAAATAAGGTGACTTTACCTTACAGTCCCATACTAGGAAATTGCAGAGCCAGAGTTCAATATGGACTTGATATGGATGTAAGTGTGTGCTCTTTCAAAGTCACACTTCCTATTGCTGCAAAGAAGAGGGCCGAGAAAGGAGATGAATGAGCTAATTGAAGGAGGCTTGTTTACCCAGGTGAAATGTTTGAATCACATCTTTTCCTGAAGACAAGTTTGGGTTGAGGATTGATTGAATCCTCAGAGAAATTATGTATTGAAATCTCCTATGATGGAGGTTAAGAAATCAGACCTTTGGGGTATGGTTAAATAGATTGGTGCACCACCACCACCACCACCCAGCAAATTCTGTTTTAAAATGCCTCTTTTATAGCTGGGTGGCGGTAGTGCACATCCTTAATCCCAGCACTCGGGAGGCAGAGGCAGGTGGGTCTCTGTGAGTTTGAGGCCAGCCTGGTCTACAGAGTGAGTTCCAGGAAAGCCAGAGTCACAACAGAGAAATGAAACCCTGTTGTCTCAAAAAAAAAAAAAAAAAAAAAAAAAAGGAGAGATGATGGCTCAGCAGTTAAGAGCACTGACTGCTCTTCCAGAGGACCCAGGTTCAATTCCTAGCACCCACATGGTAGCTCACAACTGTTTGTAATTCCTGCTCCAGGAGATCCGACACCCTCACACAGGCATGCGTGTAGACAAAACACCAATGTACATGAAATAAAAAGAAATAAATAAATAAGCAGAATTTAATCTGCAGATTACACTCTGTCACCTGTGCTCACAGAAAGGAAATAAAATAATGAAACTTAGTGGGAGAGTTCAGAATGAGGCAGAATAACAGCAGCACCTCTGCCCAGGCCCAATCTACACATTTTACCTATACTAAGCTTTTTCCTCCTTAGATGACCTTTCTGACTTTCTTCATCATCATCATCATCATCCCTTTACAGATGATAAAATTGAAGCACAGAAAAATTAAACAAGTTTATGGGCTGAGAGTTTGGCTCAGTTGTAACGGTGCTTGCCTAGTTTGTACGAGACCCTAAGTCCAGTCTCCAGCACCCCACATAAAATTAGTGGTGATGAATATCTAAGATCCCAACACCTTTGAGGTGAAGGTATAAAGATCAGAGTTCAAAGCCATTCTCTGCTACATGAGACTCTACCCAAAAATAAATAAATAAATAAATAAAACCCTAAGGAGTTTTGACAGGCCTTGGGACTTCCCTTCCAAAAAACATAACTCAGGAAGTCTGCCTTTTGAATTTTTGTTTTTTATTTTTGGCGTTTAAAAATTATTTTAACATACATTATTTAGAAATGGTGTATGTGTGTGTAGGTCAATCAGGACAGCTGCAGGAGTCAGGTCTTACTTTCCACCCTGTGAGTTTGTGAGTTCAGGGATTGAGCATAGGTTGTCAGACTTGGTGACAGTGAGCACCTTTCCTGACTGAACCATCTTCTCCACCCTTTTTAGGTGTTTTTGAGATGGGATATCGTGAAACCCAGACTATCCTTGAAACCTCTGTGTAGCTGAAGATGACCTTAATCTTCTGAGCTTCCTGCCTCCACCTCCTAGGTGTTGGGATTACAGACATGCACTACCATAACTGGTTATATATGGTCTTTGTGTATGTTAGGGTAGAGTCATTTTACCTTGACAGTCATTCTTCAAATGGAGTAACTCAAGGAAGGAAGAGCTTCCCTGCCATCCCAGTGTTTAGGAGGCAGAGGCAGGAAAGAGATCTCAAGATTCAGCCCAGACTGGGCTTACATATAAGGACGGACCCTGGCTCAGAAAAACCAAAGAGACATGTAGCGGGGCAAAAACCAAAGACTAAAGCTTTTATTTAAGCAATGCTAAATGGATTCAACGGGTTTTGTAAAGAAGAAGTTATGAATTTGAGAGGTTAGGGAAGGGAACATGATAGGAGTTGGGTGGGAAGGCGTGGAAATCATGTTACACAGTACTCGTGTATGGTGGAATTCTGGAAAAAAAATTTTTTAGAGGTAATTAAATAGTAGCTGGATTTGGCGGCACAAGCCTAGAATTCCAGCATCATGGAGGATGAAGCAGAAGGATTGCAAGTTCAAAATCTGCATGAGCTGTAGAGAATTCAGCAGTTCAACCTGAGCAACTTAGTGAGGCCCTGCCTTAAGAAATAAAGAGTGCTGGAGATATACCTCAGTAGTAGAGCACTTGCCTAGCATCTGTGAGGCTCTAGGTTCCTTAGTATAGTAAAAAATAAACAAGTAGACTCAATTATAATGTGGTCACTGTTGGACCTCAGAGATCCAAACTGGGACCCCCCCCCCCTCCTCCAGGGCCCAAACCGGGACGCCGCACCCCCACAGAGACTCACAGACGGGATATCGATGCTAATAGCAAGAGGATTTATTCCAGTGTACTGGGGCCGTTCTAACACGCAGGATAGAAGCGACCTCGAGGAGCAAATGGTGAAGCTTTTTATACAGTTGAAGCGGGTGCTAGGCACAAACCGAGTTGGGACAAGTTGATTGTTTTCCCATTTTGATAGGCAGGGGCCAGTTAACCTTTAAACTGACTGATGGGTGCTGGCATATAGCAAGGTTGTGGGCTCCTAGAAAATGTAAACTTTAGGGTCTTAGTCAATGTGGGTGGCGGGAAGACCCTTAGTTCAAGGCCGTGGGCTGTCGACGTGGGGAGGCTCTTTTAGCCCAAGGCCGTCTTGTTTGTCTTAGAAATTGTTTTTCTTTAACTCTGGGAACTGTTTTGGGTCACGGTGCTCCTTCCTGGCTTGGGCCTACACAATTTTGGTGCTCTTAGAAGCCTGACTAAAGTTTGGCTGCTTTGGTCTTGTCCTTTCAGTCACCTCTTCAGAAGTTCTGGTTAAGAAGCAGTCGTTTTCAAAGGCAAAGATCAGACCTTAGGGAAATATTGAAAGAATGATAAATAATTTGGAGGTTGTGAGCCAACAAAAATTATTCTGGTTTATATACTAATCAGAAAGCGAGGGGCTGGAGAGATTACTGGGCTGGAGAGACTGCTCAGCAGTTAAGAGCTTGGCTGATCTTCCAGAGGACCCTGGTTTATTCCCAGCACCCGCATGGCAGTTCACAACTGTCGGTAACTACTGTTCCAGGGGATCTGACACCCTCACATCGATGCACATAAATTAAAATAAAACTACCTTTTTTTAAAGAAAGAAAATGTGGTTTCTTTCTTTGGGAAGTGGAACTTCCCAGAGTTCCAGAACTCTGGAGACTGAGGCAGGATTGTGATGAGTTCAAGGCCAGCCAGAACAAGAAACACATGGTGAGGACATGGACATTGTGATTCCCACAGAATAGTCCCATTTCATCTGTTCCAAGGATTTGAAGCTTCTTAATAAATTTCATAGACCATTGGGATCAAAGGAGTTATTAGAGAAGATGGGCTATTTTCTTGGCTTGGATGAGTTTTTTTGTTTGTTTTTTGAAGCTGGTTCTCTACATTGCCCTGGCTATCCTGGAACTCACTCTGTAGACAGGCTGGCCTCCAACTCCAGAGATCTGCCTGTCTCTGCCTCCTGAGTCCTGGGATTAAAGGCTTGTGCCACCGCAGGCACACTATACATATGTATATATAATCTTATACACATATATAGAATCTTACTGTATAGCCAGAGGTAGCCTCGAACTCTCAATCTTCCTACCTCAGCCTCTTGAGGATTAAGAAAATGGGGGTACACCACCATGTCAGGCTTTGCTTTTAAGTACTAGTTGCTTTTTTGGTGGGGTGGGGGTCTTAACTCTGTAGCTCAGACTGGCCTTGAACTCTTAATCTTCCTGCTGGAGTCCTGTGAGTCCTGGGATCACAGGCTTGTGCCTCATATCCAGTTCCTATGATTCGAACTCATGTTTATGAGCTCAGTTTCTCTGTTAAGGGACTCTTTAATGTGTTGCTAGTTCCCTTTTTGTGGAAATATGCTAAGAGAAATAAGGTGACTTTACCTTACAGTCCCATACTAGGAAATTGCAGAGCCAGAGTTCAATATGGACTTGATATGGATGTAAGTGTGTGCTCTTTCAAAGTCACACTTCCTATTGCTGCAAAGAAGAGGGCCGAGAAAGGAGATGAATGAGCTAATTGAAGGAGGCTTGTTTACCCAGGTGAAATGTTTGAATCACATCTTTTCCTGAAGACAAGTTTGGGTTGAGGATTGATTGAATCCTCAGAGAAATTATGTATTGAAATCTCCTATGATGGAGGTTAAGAAATCAGACCTTTGGGGTATGGTTAAATAGATTGGTGCACCACCACCACCACCACCCAGCAAATTCTGTTTTAAAATGCCTCTTTTATAGCTGGGTGGCGGTAGTGCACATCCTTAATCCCAGCACTCGGGAGGCAGAGGCAGGTGGGTCTCTGTGAGTTTGAGGCCAGCCTGGTCTACAGAGTGAGTTCCAGGAAAGCCAGAGTCACAACAGAGAAATGAAACCCTGTTGTCTCAAAAAAAAAAAAAAAAAAAAAAAAGGAGAGATGATGGCTCAGCAGTTAAGAGCACTGACTGCTCTTCCAGAGGACCCAGGTTCAATTCCTAGCACCCACATGGTAGCTCACAACTGTTTGTAATTCCTGCTCCAGGAGATCCGACACCCTCACACAGGCATGCGTGTAGACAAAACACCAATGTACATGAAATAAAAAGAAATAAATAAATAAGCAGAATTTAATCTGCAGATTACACTCTGTCACCTGTGCTCACAGAAAGGAAATAAAATAATGAAACTTAGTGGGAGAGTTCAGAATGAGGCAGAATAACAGCAGCACCTCTGCCCAGGCCCAATCTACACATTTTACCTATACTAAGCTTTTTCCTCCTTAGATGACCTTTCTGACTTTCTTCATCATCATCATCATCATCCCTTTACAGATGATAAAATTGAAGCACAGAAAAATTAAACAAGTTTATGGGCTGAGAGTTTGGCTCAGTTGTAACGGTGCTTGCCTAGTTTGTACGAGACCCTAAGTCCAGTCTCCAGCACCCCACATAAAATTAGTGGTGATGAATATCTAAGATCCCAACACCTTTGAGGTGAAGGTATAAAGATCAGAGTTCAAAGCCATTCTCTGCTACATGAGACTCTACCCAAAAATAAATAAATAAATAAATAAAACCCTAAGGAGTTTTGACAGGCCTTGGGACTTCCCTTCCAAAAAACATAACTCAGGAAGTCTGCCTTTTGAATTTTTGTTTTTTATTTTTGGCGTTTAAAAATTATTTTAACATACATTATTTAGAAATGGTGTATGTGTGTGTAGGTCAATCAGGACAGCTGCAGGAGTCAGGTCTTACTTTCCACCCTGTGAGTTTGTGAGTTCAGGGATTGAGCATAGGTTGTCAGACTTGGTGACAGTGAGCACCTTTCCTGACTGAACCATCTTCTCCACCCTTTTTAGGTGTTTTTGAGATGGGATATCGTGAAACCCAGACTATCCTTGAAACCTCTGTGTAGCTGAAGATGACCTTAATCTTCTGAGCTTCCTGCCTCCACCTCCTAGGTGTTGGGATTACAGACATGCACTACCATAACTGGTTATATATGGTCTTTGTGTATGTTAGGGTAGAGTCATTTTACCTTGACAGTCATTCTTCAAATGGAGTAACTCAAGGAAGGAAGAGCTTCCCTGCCATCCCAGTGTTTAGGAGGCAGAGGCAGGAAAGAGATCTCAAGATTCAGCCCAGACTGGGCTTACATATAAGGACGGACCCTGGCTCAGAAAAACCAAAGAGACATGTAGCGGGGCAAAAACCAAAGACTAAAGCTTTTATTTAAGCAATGCTAAATGGATTCAACGGGTTTTGTAAAGAAGAAGTTATGAATTTGAGAGGTTAGGGAAGGGAACATGATAGGAGTTGGGTGGGAAGGCGTGGAAATCATGTTACACAGTACTCGTGTATGGTGGAATTCTGGAAAAAAAATTTTTTTAGAGGTAATTAAATAGTAGCTGGATTTGGCGGCACAAGCCTAGAATTCCAGCATCATGGAGGATGAAGCAGAAGGATTGCAAGTTCAAAATCTGCATGAGCTGTAGAGAATTCAGCAGTTCAACCTGAGCAACTTAGTGAGGCCCTGCCTTAAGAAATAAAGAGTGCTGGAGATATACCTCAGTAGTAGAGCACTTGCCTAGCATCTGTGAGGCTCTAGGTTCCTTAGTATAGTAAAAAATAAACAAGTAGACTCAATTATAATGTGGTCACTGTTGGACCTCAGAGATCCAAACTGGGACCCCCCCCCCCTCCTCCAGGGCCCAAACCGGGACGCCGCACCCCCACAGAGACTCACAGACGGGATATCGATGCTAATAGCAAGAGGATTTATTCCAGTGTACTGGGGCCGTTCTAACACGCAGGATAGAAGCGACCTCGAGGAGCAAATGGTGAAGCTTTTTATACAGTTGAAGCGGGTGCTAGGCACAAACCGAGTTGGGACAAGTTGATTGTTTTCCCATTTTGATAGGCAGGGGCCAGTTAACCTTTAAACTGATGGGTGCTGGCATATAGCAAGGTTGTGGGCTCCTAGAAAATGTAAACTTTAGGGTCTTAGTCAATGTGGGTGGCGGGAAGACCCTTAGTTCAAGGCCGTGGGCTGTCGACGTGGGGAGGCTCTTTTAGCCCAAGGCCGTCTTGTTTGTCTTAGAAATTGTTTTTCTTTAACTCTGGGAACTGTTTTGGGTCACGGTGCTCCTTCCTGGCTTGGGCCTACACAATTTTGGTGCTCTTAGAAGCCTGACTAAAGTTTGGCTGCTTTGGTCTTGTCCTTTCAGTCACCTCTTCAGAAGTTCTGGTTAAGAAGCAGTCGTTTTCAAAGGCAAAGATCAGACCTTAGGGAAATATTGAAAGAATGATAAATAATTTGGAGGTTGTGAGCCAACAAAAATTATTCTGGTTTATATACTAATCAGAAAGCGAGGGGCTGGAGAGATTACTGGGCTGGAGAGACTGCTCAGCAGTTAAGAGCTTGGCTGATCTTCCAGAGGACCCTGGTTTATTCCCAGCACCCGCATGGCAGTTCACAACTGTCGGTAACTACTGTTCCAGGGGATCTGACACCCTCACATCGATGCACATAAATTAAAATAAAACTACCTTTTTTTAAAGAAAGAAAATGTGGTTTCTTTCTTTGGGAAGTGGAACTTCCCAGAGTTCCAGAACTCTGGAGACTGAGGCAGGATTGTGATGAGTTCAAGGCCAGCCAGAACAAGAAACACATGATGAGGACATGGACATTGTGATTCCCACAGAATAGTCCCATTTCATCTGTTCCAAGGATTTGAAGCTTCTTAATAAATTTCATAGACCATTGGGATCAAAGGAGTTATTAGAGAAGATGGGCTATTTTCTTGGCTTGGATGAGTTTTTTTGTTTGTTTTTTGAAGCTGGTTCTCTACATTGCCCTGGCTATCCTGGAACTCACTCTGTAGACAGGCTGGCCTCCAACTCCAGAGATCTGCCTGTCTCTGCCTCCTGAGTCCTGGGATTAAAGGCTTGTGCCACCGCAGGCACACTATACATATGTATATATAATCTTATACACATATATAGAATCTTACTGTATAGCCAGAGGTAGCCTCGAACTCTCAATCTTCCTACCTCAGCCTCTTGAGGATTAAGAAAATGGGGGTACACCACCATGTCAGGCTTTGCTTTTAAGTACTAGTTGCTTTTTTGGTGGGGTGGGGGTCTTAACTCTGTAGCTCAGACTGGCCTTGAACTCTTAATCTTCCTGCTGGAGTCCTGTGAGTCCTGGGATCACAGGCTTGTGCCTCATATCCAGTTCCTATGATTCGAACTCATGTTTATGAGCTCAGTTTCTCTGTTAAGGGACTCTTTAATGTGTTGCTAGTTCCCTTTTTGTGGAAATATGCTAAGAGAAATAAGGTGACTTTACCTTACAGTCCCATACTAGGAAATTGCAGAGCCAGAGTTCAATATGGACTTGATATGGATGTAAGTGTGTGCTCTTTCAAAGTCACACTTCCTATTGCTGCAAAGAAGAGGGCCGAGAAAGGAGATGAATGAGCTAATTGAAGGAGGCTTGTTTACCCAGGTGAAATGTTTGAATCACATCTTTTCCTGAAGACAAGTTTGGGTTGAGGATTGATTGAATCCTCAGAGAAATTATGTATTGAAATCTCCTATGATGGAGGTTAAGAAATCAGACCTTTGGGGTATGGTTAAATAGATTGGTGCACCACCACCACCACCACCACCCAGCAAATTCTGTTTTAAAATGCCTCTTTTATAGCTGGGTGGCGGTAGTGCACATCCTTAATCCCAGCACTCGGGAGGCAGAGGCAGGTGGGTCTCTGTGAGTTTGAGGCCAGCCTGGTCTACAGAGTGAGTTCCAGGAAAGCCAGAGTCACAACAGAGAAATGAAACCCTGTTGTCTCAAAAAAAAAAAAAAAAAAAAAAAAAAGGAGAGATGATGGCTCAGCAGTTAAGAGCACTGACTGCTCTTCCAGAGGACCCAGGTTCAATTCCTAGCACCCACATGGTAGCTCACAACTGTTTGTAATTCCTGCTCCAGGAGATCCGACACCCTCACACAGGCATGCGTGTAGACAAAACACCAATGTACATGAAATAAAAAGAAATAAATAAATAAGCAGAATTTAATCTGCAGATTACACTCTGTCACCTGTGCTCACAGAAAGGAAATAAAATAATGAAACTTAGTGGGAGAGTTCAGAATGAGGCAGAATAACAGCAGCACCTCTGCCCAGGCCCAATCTACACATTTTACCTATACTAAGCTTTTTCCTCCTTAGATGACCTTTCTGACTTTCTTCATCATCATCATCATCATCCCTTTACAGATGATAAAATTGAAGCACAGAAAAATTAAACAAGTTTATGGGCTGAGAGTTTGGCTCAGTTGTAACGGTGCTTGCCTAGTTTGTACGAGACCCTAAGTCCAGTCTCCAGCACCCCACATAAAATTAGTGGTGATGAATATCTAAGATCCCAACACCTTTGAGGTGAAGGTATAAAGATCAGAGTTCAAAGCCATTCTCTGCTACATGAGACTCTACCCAAAAATAAATAAATAAATAAATAAAACCCTAAGGAGTTTTGACAGGCCTTGGGACTTCCCTTCCAAAAAACATAACTCAGGAAGTCTGCCTTTTGAATTTTTGTTTTTTATTTTTGGCGTTTAAAAATTATTTTAACATACATTATTTAGAAATGGTGTATGTGTGTGTAGGTCAATCAGGACAGCTGCAGGAGTCAGGTCTTACTTTCCACCCTGTGAGTTTGTGAGTTCAGGGATTGAGCATAGGTTGTCAGACTTGGTGACAGTGAGCACCTTTCCTGACTGAACCATCTTCTCCACCCTTTTTAGGTGTTTTTGAGATGGGATATCGTGAAACCCAGACTATCCTTGAAACCTCTGTGTAGCTGAAGATGACCTTAATCTTCTGAGCTTCCTGCCTCCACCTCCTAGGTGTTGGGATTACAGACATGCACTACCATAACTGGTTATATATGGTCTTTGTGTATGTTAGGGTAGAGTCATTTTACCTTGACAGTCATTCTTCAAATGGAGTAACTCAAGGAAGGAAGAGCTTCCCTGCCATCCCAGTGTTTAGGAGGCAGAGGCAGGAAAGAGATCTCAAGATTCAGCCCAGACTGGGCTTACATATAAGGACGGACCCTGGCTCAGAAAAACCAAAGAGACATGTAGCGGGGCAAAAACCAAAGACTAAAGCTTTTATTTAAGCAATGCTAAATGGATTCAACGGGTTTTGTAAAGAAGAAGTTATGAATTTGAGAGGTTAGGGAAGGGAACATGATAGGAGTTGGGTGGGAAGGCGTGGAAATCATGTTACACAGTACTCGTGTATGGTGGAATTCTGGAAAAAAAATTTTTTAGAGGTAATTAAATAGTAGCTGGATTTGGCGGCACAAGCCTAGAATTCCAGCATCATGGAGGATGAAGCAGAAGGATTGCAAGTTCAAAATCTGCATGAGCTGTAGAGAATTCAGCAGTTCAACCTGAGCAACTTAGTGAGGCCCTGCCTTAAGAAATAAAGAGTGCTGGAGATATACCTCAGTAGTAGAGCACTTGCCTAGCATCTGTGAGGCTCTAGGTTCCTTAGTATAGTAAAAAATAAACAAGTAGACTCAATTATAATGTGGTCACTGTTGGACCTCAGAGATCCAAACTGGGACCCCCCCCCCCCTCCTCCAGGGCCCAAACCGGGACGCCGCACCCCCACAGAGACTCACAGACGGGATATCGATGCTAATAGCAAGAGGATTTATTCCAGTGTACTGGGGCCGTTCTAACACGCAGGATAGAAGCGACCTCGAGGAGCAAATGGTGAAGCTTTTTATACAGTTGAAGCGGGTGCTAGGCACAAACCGAGTTGGGACAAGTTGATTGTTTTCCCATTTTGATAGGCAGGGGCCAGTTAACCTTTAAACTGATGGGTGCTGGCATATAGCAAGGTTGTGGGCTCCTAGAAAATGTAAACTTTAGGGTCTTAGTCAATGTGGGTGGCGGGAAGACCCTTAGTTCAAGGCCGTGGGCTGTCGACGTGGGGAGGCTCTTTTAGCCCAAGGCCGTCTTGTTTGTCTTAGAAATTGTTTTTCTTTAACTCTGGGAACTGTTTTGGGTCACGGTGCTCCTTCCTGGCTTGGGCCTACACAATTTTGGTGCTCTTAGAAGCCTGACTAAAGTTTGGCTGCTTTGGTCTTGTCCTTTCAGTCACCTCTTCAGAAGTTCTGGTTAAGAAGCAGTCGTTTTCAAAGGCAAAGATCAGACCTTAGGGAAATATTGAAAGAATGATAAATAATTTGGAGGTTGTGAATATGTGAAATATGCTAAGAGAAATAAGGTGACTTTACCTTACAGTCCCATACTAGGAAATTGCAGAGCCAGAGTTCAATATGGACTTGATATGGATGTAAGTGTGTGCTCTTTCAAAGTCACACTTCCTATTGCTGCAAAGAAGAGGGCCGAGAAAGGAGATGAATGAGCTAATTGAAGGAGGCTTGTTTACCCAGGTGAAATGTTTGAATCACATCTTTTCCTGAAGACAAGTTTGGGTTGAGGATTGATTGAATCCTCAGAGAAATTATGTATTGAAATCTCCTATGATGGAGGTTAAGAAATCAGACCTTTGGGGTATGGTTAAATAGATTGGTGCACCACCACCACCACCACCCAGCAAATTCTGTTTTAAAATGCCTCTTTTATAGCTGGGTGGCGGTAGTGCACATCCTTAATCCCAGCACTCGGGAGGCAGAGGCAGGTGGGTCTCTGTGAGTTTGAGGCCAGCCTGGTCTACAGAGTGAGTTCCAGGAAAGCCAGAGTCACAACAGAGAAATGAAACCCTGTTGTCTCAAAAAAAAAAAAAAAAAAAAAAAAAAGGAGAGATGATGGCTCAGCAGTTAAGAGCACTGACTGCTCTTCCAGAGGACCCAGGTTCAATTCCTAGCACCCACATGGTAGCTCACAACTGTTTGTAATTCCTGCTCCAGGAGATCCGACACCCTCACACAGGCATGCGTGTAGACAAAACACCAATGTACATGAAATAAAAAGAAATAAATAAATAAGCAGAATTTAATCTGCAGATTACACTCTGTCACCTGTGCTCACAGAAAGGAAATAAAATAATGAAACTTAGTGGGAGAGTTCAGAATGAGGCAGAATAACAGCAGCACCTCTGCCCAGGCCCAATCTACACATTTTACCTATACTAAGCTTTTTCCTCCTTAGATGACCTTTCTGACTTTCTTCATCATCATCATCATCATCCCTTTACAGATGATAAAATTGAAGCACAGAAAAATTAAACAAGTTTATGGGCTGAGAGTTTGGCTCAGTTGTAACGGTGCTTGCCTAGTTTGTACGAGACCCTAAGTCCAGTCTCCAGCACCCCACATAAAATTAGTGGTGATGAATATCTAAGATCCCAACACCTTTGAGGTGAAGGTATAAAGATCAGAGTTCAAAGCCATTCTCTGCTACATGAGACTCTACCCAAAAATAAATAAATAAATAAATAAAACCCTAAGGAGTTTTGACAGGCCTTGGGACTTCCCTTCCAAAAAACATAACTCAGGAAGTCTGCCTTTTGAATTTTTGTTTTTTATTTTTGGCGTTTAAAAATTATTTTAACATACATTATTTAGAAATGGTGTATGTGTGTGTAGGTCAATCAGGACAGCTGCAGGAGTCAGGTCTTACTTTCCACCCTGTGAGTTTGTGAGTTCAGGGATTGAGCATAGGTTGTCAGACTTGGTGACAGTGAGCACCTTTCCTGACTGAACCATCTTCTCCACCCTTTTTAGGTGTTTTTGAGATGGGATATCGTGAAACCCAGACTATCCTTGAAACCTCTGTGTAGCTGAAGATGACCTTAATCTTCTGAGCTTCCTGCCTCCACCTCCTAGGTGTTGGGATTACAGACATGCACTACCATAACTGGTTATATATGGTCTTTGTGTATGTTAGGGTAGAGTCATTTTACCTTGACAGTCATTCTTCAAATGGAGTAACTCAAGGAAGGAAGAGCTTCCCTGCCATCCCAGTGTTTAGGAGGCAGAGGCAGGAAAGAGATCTCAAGATTCAGCCCAGACTGGGCTTACATATAAGGACGGACCCTGGCTCAGAAAAACCAAAGAGACATGTAGCGGGGCAAAAACCAAAGACTAAAGCTTTTATTTAAGCAATGCTAAATGGATTCAACGGGTTTTGTAAAGAAGAAGTTATGAATTTGAGAGGTTAGGGAAGGGAACATGATAGGAGTTGGGTGGGAAGGCGTGGAAATCATGTTACACAGTACTCGTGTATGGTGGAATTCTGGAAAAAAAATTTTTTAGAGGTAATTAAATAGTAGCTGGATTTGGCGGCACAAGCCTAGAATTCCAGCATCATGGAGGATGAAGCAGAAGGATTGCAAGTTCAAAATCTGCATGAGCTGTAGAGAATTCAGCAGTTCAACCTGAGCAACTTAGTGAGGCCCTGCCTTAAGAAATAAAGAGTGCTGGAGATATACCTCAGTAGTAGAGCACTTGCCTAGCATCTGTGAGGCTCTAGGTTCCTTAGTATAGTAAAAAATAAACAAGTAGACTCAATTATAATGTGGTCACTGTTGGACCTCAGAGATCCAAACTGGGACCCCCCCCCCCTCCTCCAGGGCCCAAACCGGGACGCCGCACCCCCACAGAGACTCACAGACGGGATATCGATGCTAATAGCAAGAGGATTTATTCCAGTGTACTGGGGCCGTTCTAACACGCAGGATAGAAGCGACCTCGAGGAGCAAATGGTGAAGCTTTTTATACAGTTGAAGCGGGTGCTAGGCACAAACCGAGTTGGGACAAGTTGATTGTTTTCCCATTTTGATAGGCAGGGGCCAGTTAACCTTTAAACTGATGGGTGCTGGCATATAGCAAGGTTGTGGGCTCCTAGAAAATGTAAACTTTAGGGTCTTAGTCAATGTGGGTGGCGGGAAGACCCTTAGTTCAAGGCCGTGGGCTGTCGACGTGGGGAGGCTCTTTTAGCCCAAGGCCGTCTTGTTTGTCTTAGAAATTGTTTTTCTTTAACTCTGGGAACTGTTTTGGGTCACGGTGCTCCTTCCTGGCTTGGGCCTACACAATTTTGGTGCTCTTAGAAGCCTGACTAAAGTTTGGCTGCTTTGGTCTTGTCCTTTCAGTCACCTCTTCAGAAGTTCTGGTTAAGAAGCAGTCGTTTTCAAAGGCAAAGATCAGACCTTAGGGAAATATTGAAAGAATGATAAATAATTTGGAGGTTGTGAGCCAACAAAAATTATTCTGGTTTATATACTAATCAGAAAGCGAGGGGCTGGAGAGATTACTGGGCTGGAGAGACTGCTCAGCAGTTAAGAGCTTGGCTGATCTTCCAGAGGACCCTGGTTTATTCCCAGCACCCGCATGGCAGTTCACAACTGTCGGTAACTACTGTTCCAGGGGATCTGACACCCTCACATCGATGCACATAAATTAAAATAAAACTACCTTTTTTTAAAGAAAGAAAATGTGGTTTCTTTCTTTGGGAAGTGGAACTTCCCAGAGTTCCAGAACTCTGGAGACTGAGGCAGGATTGTGATGAGTTCAAGGCCAGCCAGAACAAGAAACACATGATGAGGACATGGACATTGTGATTCCCACAGAATAGTCCCATTTCATCTGTTCCAAGGATTTGAAGCTTCTTAATAAATTTCATAGACCATTGGGATCAAAGGAGTTATTAGAGAAGATGGGCTATTTTCTTGGCTTGGATGAGTTTTTTTGTTTGTTTTTTGAAGCTGGTTCTCTACATTGCCCTGGCTATCCTGGAACTCACTCTGTAGACAGGCTGGCCTCCAACTCCAGAGATCTGCCTGTCTCTGCCTCCTGAGTCCTGGGATTAAAGGCTTGTGCCACCGCAGGCACACTATACATATGTATATATAATCTTATACACATATATAGAATCTTACTGTATAGCCAGAGGTAGCCTCGAACTCTCAATCTTCCTACCTCAGCCTCTTGAGGATTAAGAAAATGGGGGTACACCACCATGTCAGGCTTTGCTTTTAAGTACTAGTTGCTTTTTTGGTGGGGTGGGGGTCTTAACTCTGTAGCTCAGACTGGCCTTGAACTCTTAATCTTCCTGCTGGAGTCCTGTGAGTCCTGGGATCACAGGCTTGTGCCTCATATCCAGTTCCTATGATTCGAACTCATGTTTATGAGCTCAGTTTCTCTGTTAAGGGACTCTTTAATGTGTTGCTAGTTCCCTTTTTGTGGAAATATGCTAAGAGAAATAAGGTGACTTTACCTTACAGTCCCATACTAGGAAATTGCAGAGCCAGAGTTCAATATGGACTTGATATGGATGTAAGTGTGTGCTCTTTCAAAGTCACACTTCCTATTGCTGCAAAGAAGAGGGCCGAGAAAGGAGATGAATGAGCTAATTGAAGGAGGCTTGTTTACCCAGGTGAAATGTTTGAATCACATCTTTTCCTGAAGACAAGTTTGGGTTGAGGATTGATTGAATCCTCAGAGAAATTATGTATTGAAATCTCCTATGATGGAGGTTAAGAAATCAGACCTTTGGGGTATGGTTAAATAGATTGGTGCACCACCACCACCACCACCCAGCAAATTCTGTTTTAAAATGCCTCTTTTATAGCTGGGTGGCGGTAGTGCACATCCTTAATCCCAGCACTCGGGAGGCAGAGGCAGGTGGGTCTCTGTGAGTTTGAGGCCAGCCTGGTCTACAGAGTGAGTTCCAGGAAAGCCAGAGTCACAACAGAGAAATGAAACCCTGTTGTCTCAAAAAAAAAAAAAAAAAAAAAAAAAAAGGAGAGATGATGGCTCAGCAGTTAAGAGCACTGACTGCTCTTCCAGAGGACCCAGGTTCAATTCCTAGCACCCACATGGTAGCTCACAACTGTTTGTAATTCCTGCTCCAGGAGATCCGACACCCTCACACAGGCATGCGTGTAGACAAAACACCAATGTACATGAAATAAAAAGAAATAAATAAATAAGCAGAATTTAATCTGCAGATTACACTCTGTCACCTGTGCTCACAGAAAGGAAATAAAATAATGAAACTTAGTGGGAGAGTTCAGAATGAGGCAGAATAACAGCAGCACCTCTGCCCAGGCCCAATCTACACATTTTACCTATACTAAGCTTTTTCCTCCTTAGATGACCTTTCTGACTTTCTTCATCATCATCATCATCATCCCTTTACAGATGATAAAATTGAAGCACAGAAAAATTAAACAAGTTTATGGGCTGAGAGTTTGGCTCAGTTGTAACGGTGCTTGCCTAGTTTGTACGAGACCCTAAGTCCAGTCTCCAGCACCCCACATAAAATTAGTGGTGATGAATATCTAAGATCCCAACACCTTTGAGGTGAAGGTATAAAGATCAGAGTTCAAAGCCATTCTCTGCTACATGAGACTCTACCCAAAAATAAATAAATAAATAAATAAAACCCTAAGGAGTTTTGACAGGCCTTGGGACTTCCCTTCCAAAAAACATAACTCAGGAAGTCTGCCTTTTGAATTTTTGTTTTTTATTTTTGGCGTTTAAAAATTATTTTAACATACATTATTTAGAAATGGTGTATGTGTGTGTAGGTCAATCAGGACAGCTGCAGGAGTCAGGTCTTACTTTCCACCCTGTGAGTTTGTGAGTTCAGGGATTGAGCATAGGTTGTCAGACTTGGTGACAGTGAGCACCTTTCCTGACTGAACCATCTTCTCCACCCTTTTTAGGTGTTTTTGAGATGGGATATCGTGAAACCCAGACTATCCTTGAAACCTCTGTGTAGCTGAAGATGACCTTAATCTTCTGAGCTTCCTGCCTCCACCTCCTAGGTGTTGGGATTACAGACATGCACTACCATAACTGGTTATATATGGTCTTTGTGTATGTTAGGGTAGAGTCATTTTACCTTGACAGTCATTCTTCAAATGGAGTAACTCAAGGAAGGAAGAGCTTCCCTGCCATCCCAGTGTTTAGGAGGCAGAGGCAGGAAAGAGATCTCAAGATTCAGCCCAGACTGGGCTTACATATAAGGACGGACCCTGGCTCAGAAAAACCAAAGAGACATGTAGCGGGGCAAAAACCAAAGACTAAAGCTTTTATTTAAGCAATGCTAAATGGATTCAACGGGTTTTGTAAAGAAGAAGTTATGAATTTGAGAGGTTAGGGAAGGGAACATGATAGGAGTTGGGTGGGAAGGCGTGGAAATCATGTTACACAGTACTCGTGTATGGTGGAATTCTGGAAAAAAAATTTTTTAGAGGTAATTAAATAGTAGCTGGATTTGGCGGCACAAGCCTAGAATTCCAGCATCATGGAGGATGAAGCAGAAGGATTGCAAGTTCAAAATCTGCATGAGCTGTAGAGAATTCAGCAGTTCAACCTGAGCAACTTAGTGAGGCCCTGCCTTAAGAAATAAAGAGTGCTGGAGATATACCTCAGTAGTAGAGCACTTGCCTAGCATCTGTGAGGCTCTAGGTTCCTTAGTATAGTAAAAAATAAACAAGTAGACTCAATTATAATGTGGTCACTGTTGGACCTCAGAGATCCAAACTGGGACCCCCCCCCCTCCTCCAGGGCCCAAACCGGGACGCCGCACCCCCACAGAGACTCACAGACGGGATATCGATGCTAATAGCAAGAGGATTTATTCCAGTGTACTGGGGCCGTTCTAACACGCAGGATAGAAGCGACCTCGAGGAGCAAATGGTGAAGCTTTTTATACAGTTGAAGCGGGTGCTAGGCACAAACCGAGTTGGGACAAGTTGATTGTTTTCCCATTTTGATAGGCAGGGGCCAGTTAACCTTTAAACTGATGGGTGCTGGCATATAGCAAGGTTGTGGGCTCCTAGAAAATGTAAACTTTAGGGTCTTAGTCAATGTGGGTGGCGGGAAGACCCTTAGTTCAAGGCCGTGGGCTGTCGACGTGGGGAGGCTCTTTTAGCCCAAGGCCGTCTTGTTTGTCTTAGAAATTGTTTTTCTTTAACTCTGGGAACTGTTTTGGGTCACGGTGCTCCTTCCTGGCTTGGGCCTACACAATTTTGGTGCTCTTAGAAGCCTGACTAAAGTTTGGCTGCTTTGGTCTTGTCCTTTCAGTCACCTCTTCAGAAGTTCTGGTTAAGAAGCAGTCGTTTTCAAAGGCAAAGATCAGACCTTAGGGAAATATTGAAAGAATGATAAATAATTTGGAGGTTGTGAGCCAACAAAAATTATTCTGGTTTATATACTAATCAGAAAGCGAGGGGCTGGAGAGATTACTGGGCTGGAGAGACTGCTCAGCAGTTAAGAGCTTGGCTGATCTTCCAGAGGACCCTGGTTTATTCCCAGCACCCGCATGGCAGTTCACAACTGTCGGTAACTACTGTTCCAGGGGATCTGACACCCTCACATCGATGCACATAAATTAAAATAAAACTACCTTTTTTTAAAGAAAGAAAATGTGGTTTCTTTCTTTGGGAAGTGGAACTTCCCAGAGTTCCAGAACTCTGGAGACTGAGGCAGGATTGTGATGAGTTCAAGGCCAGCCAGAACAAGAAACACATGGTGAGGACATGGACATTGTGATTCCCACAGAATAGTCCCATTTCATCTGTTCCAAGGATTTGAAGCTTCTTAATAAATTTCATAGACCATTGGGATCAAAGGAGTTATTAGAGAAGATGGGCTATTTTCTTGGCTTGGATGAGTTTTTTTGTTTGTTTTTTGAAGCTGGTTCTCTACATTGCCCTGGCTATCCTGGAACTCACTCTGTAGACAGGCTGGCCTCCAACTCCAGAGATCTGCCTGTCTCTGCCTCCTGAGTCCTGGGATTAAAGGCTTGTGCCACCGCAGGCACACTATACATATGTATATATAATCTTATACACATATATAGAATCTTACTGTATAGCCAGAGGTAGCCTCGAACTCTCAATCTTCCTACCTCAGCCTCTTGAGGATTAAGAAAATGGGGGTACACCACCATGTCAGGCTTTGCTTTTAAGTACTAGTTGCTTTTTTGGTGGGGTGGGGGTCTTAACTCTGTAGCTCAGACTGGCCTTGAACTCTTAATCTTCCTGCTGGAGTCCTGTGAGTCCTGGGATCACAGGCTTGTGCCTCATATCCAGTTCCTATGATTCGAACTCATGTTTATGAGCTCAGTTTCTCTGTTAAGGGACTCTTTAATGTGTTGCTAGTTCCCTTTTTGTGGAAATATGCTAAGAGAAATAAGGTGACTTTACCTTACAGTCCCATACTAGGAAATTGCAGAGCCAGAGTTCAATATGGACTTGATATGGATGTAAGTGTGTGCTCTTTCAAAGTCACACTTCCTATTGCTGCAAAGAAGAGGGCCGAGAAAGGAGATGAATGAGCTAATTGAAGGAGGCTTGTTTACCCAGGTGAAATGTTTGAATCACATCTTTTCCTGAAGACAAGTTTGGGTTGAGGATTGATTGAATCCTCAGAGAAATTATGTATTGAAATCTCCTATGATGGAGGTTAAGAAATCAGACCTTTGGGGTATGGTTAAATAGATTGGTGCACCACCACCACCACCACCACCCAGCAAATTCTGTTTTAAAATGCCTCTTTTATAGCTGGGTGGCGGTAGTGCACATCCTTAATCCCAGCACTCGGGAGGCAGAGGCAGGTGGGTCTCTGTGAGTTTGAGGCCAGCCTGGTCTACAGAGTGAGTTCCAGGAAAGCCAGAGTCACAACAGAGAAATGAAACCCTGTTGTCTCAAAAAAAAAAAAAAAAAAAAAAAAAAGGAGAGATGATGGCTCAGCAGTTAAGAGCACTGACTGCTCTTCCAGAGGACCCAGGTTCAATTCCTAGCACCCACATGGTAGCTCACAACTGTTTGTAATTCCTGCTCCAGGAGATCCGACACCCTCACACAGGCATGCGTGTAGACAAAACACCAATGTACATGAAATAAAAAGAAATAAATAAATAAGCAGAATTTAATCTGCAGATTACACTCTGTCACCTGTGCTCACAGAAAGGAAATAAAATAATGAAACTTAGTGGGAGAGTTCAGAATGAGGCAGAATAACAGCAGCACCTCTGCCCAGGCCCAATCTACACATTTTACCTATACTAAGCTTTTTCCTCCTTAGATGACCTTTCTGACTTTCTTCATCATCATCATCATCATCCCTTTACAGATGATAAAATTGAAGCACAGAAAAATTAAACAAGTTTATGGGCTGAGAGTTTGGCTCAGTTGTAACGGTGCTTGCCTAGTTTGTACGAGACCCTAAGTCCAGTCTCCAGCACCCCACATAAAATTAGTGGTGATGAATATCTAAGATCCCAACACCTTTGAGGTGAAGGTATAAAGATCAGAGTTCAAAGCCATTCTCTGCTACATGAGACTCTACCCAAAAATAAATAAATAAATAAATAAAACCCTAAGGAGTTTTGACAGGCCTTGGGACTTCCCTTCCAAAAAACATAACTCAGGAAGTCTGCCTTTTGAATTTTTGTTTTTTATTTTTGGCGTTTAAAAATTATTTTAACATACATTATTTAGAAATGGTGTATGTGTGTGTAGGTCAATCAGGACAGCTGCAGGAGTCAGGTCTTACTTTCCACCCTGTGAGTTTGTGAGTTCAGGGATTGAGCATAGGTTGTCAGACTTGGTGACAGTGAGCACCTTTCCTGACTGAACCATCTTCTCCACCCTTTTTAGGTGTTTTTGAGATGGGATATCGTGAAACCCAGACTATCCTTGAAACCTCTGTGTAGCTGAAGATGACCTTAATCTTCTGAGCTTCCTGCCTCCACCTCCTAGGTGTTGGGATTACAGACATGCACTACCATAACTGGTTATATATGGTCTTTGTGTATGTTAGGGTAGAGTCATTTTACCTTGACAGTCATTCTTCAAATGGAGTAACTCAAGGAAGGAAGAGCTTCCCTGCCATCCCAGTGTTTAGGAGGCAGAGGCAGGAAAGAGATCTCAAGATTCAGCCCAGACTGGGCTTACATATAAGGACGGACCCTGGCTCAGAAAAACCAAAGAGACATGTAGCGGGGCAAAAACCAAAGACTAAAGCTTTTATTTAAGCAATGCTAAATGGATTCAACGGGTTTTGTAAAGAAGAAGTTATGAATTTGAGAGGTTAGGGAAGGGAACATGATAGGAGTTGGGTGGGAAGGCGTGGAAATCATGTTACACAGTACTCGTGTATGGTGGAATTCTGGAAAAAAAATTTTTTAGAGGTAATTAAATAGTAGCTGGATTTGGCGGCACAAGCCTAGAATTCCAGCATCATGGAGGATGAAGCAGAAGGATTGCAAGTTCAAAATCTGCATGAGCTGTAGAGAATTCAGCAGTTCAACCTGAGCAACTTAGTGAGGCCCTGCCTTAAGAAATAAAGAGTGCTGGAGATATACCTCAGTAGTAGAGCACTTGCCTAGCATCTGTGAGGCTCTAGGTTCCTTAGTATAGTAAAAAATAAACAAGTAGACTCAATTATAATGTGGTCACTGTTGGACCTCAGAGATCCAAACTGGGACCCCCCCCCCCTCCTCCAGGGCCCAAACCGGGACGCCGCACCCCCACAGAGACTCACAGACGGGATATCGATGCTAATAGCAAGAGGATTTATTCCAGTGTACTGGGGCCGTTCTAACACGCAGGATAGAAGCGACCTCGAGGAGCAAATGGTGAAGCTTTTTATACAGTTGAAGCGGGTGCTAGGCACAAACCGAGTTGGGACAAGTTGATTGTTTTCCCATTTTGATAGGCAGGGGCCAGTTAACCTTTAAACTGATGGGTGCTGGCATATAGCAAGGTTGTGGGCTCCTAGAAAATGTAAACTTTAGGGTCTTAGTCAATGTGGGTGGCGGGAAGACCCTTAGTTCAAGGCCGTGGGCTGTCGACGTGGGGAGGCTCTTTTAGCCCAAGGCCGTCTTGTTTGTCTTAGAAATTGTTTTTCTTTAACTCTGGGAACTGTTTTGGGTCACGGTGCTCCTTCCTGGCTTGGGCCTACACAATTTTGGTGCTCTTAGAAGCCTGACTAAAGTTTGGCTGCTTTGGTCTTGTCCTTTCAGTCACCTCTTCAGAAGTTCTGGTTAAGAAGCAGTCGTTTTCAAAGGCAAAGATCAGACCTTAGGGAAATATTGAAAGAATGATAAATAATTTGGAGGTTGTGAGCCAACAAAAATTATTCTGGTTTATATACTAATCAGAAAGCGAGGGGCTGGAGAGATTACTGGGCTGGAGAGACTGCTCAGCAGTTAAGAGCTTGGCTGATCTTCCAGAGGACCCTGGTTTATTCCCAGCACCCGCATGGCAGTTCACAACTGTCGGTAACTACTGTTCCAGGGGATCTGACACCCTCACATCGATGCACATAAATTAAAATAAAACTACCTTTTTTTAAAGAAAGAAAATGTGGTTTCTTTCTTTGGGAAGTGGAACTTCCCAGAGTTCCAGAACTCTGGAGACTGAGGCAGGATTGTGATGAGTTCAAGGCCAGCCAGAACAAGAAACACATGGTGAGGACATGGACATTGTGATTCCCACAGAATAGTCCCATTTCATCTGTTCCAAGGATTTGAAGCTTCTTAATAAATTTCATAGACCATTGGGATCAAAGGAGTTATTAGAGAAGATGGGCTATTTTCTTGGCTTGGATGAGTTTTTTTGTTTGTTTTTTGAAGCTGGTTCTCTACATTGCCCTGGCTATCCTGGAACTCACTCTGTAGACAGGCTGGCCTCCAACTCCAGAGATCTGCCTGTCTCTGCCTCCTGAGTCCTGGGATTAAAGGCTTGTGCCACCGCAGGCACACTATACATATGTATATATAATCTTATACACATATATAGAATCTTACTGTATAGCCAGAGGTAGCCTCGAACTCTCAATCTTCCTACCTCAGCCTCTTGAGGATTAAGAAAATGGGGGTACACCACCATGTCAGGCTTTGCTTTTAAGTACTAGTTGCTTTTTTGGTGGGGTGGGGGTCTTAACTCTGTAGCTCAGACTGGCCTTGAACTCTTAATCTTCCTGCTGGAGTCCTGTGAGTCCTGGGATCACAGGCTTGTGCCTCATATCCAGTTCCTATGATTCGAACTCATGTTTATGAGCTCAGTTTCTCTGTTAAGGGACTCTTTAATGTGTTGCTAGTTCCCTTTTTGTGGAAATATGCTAAGAGAAATAAGGTGACTTTACCTTACAGTCCCATACTAGGAAATTGCAGAGCCAGAGTTCAATATGGACTTGATATGGATGTAAGTGTGTGCTCTTTCAAAGTCACACTTCCTATTGCTGCAAAGAAGAGGGCCGAGAAAGGAGATGAATGAGCTAATTGAAGGAGGCTTGTTTACCCAGGTGAAATGTTTGAATCACATCTTTTCCTGAAGACAAGTTTGGGTTGAGGATTGATTGAATCCTCAGAGAAATTATGTATTGAAATCTCCTATGATGGAGGTTAAGAAATCAGACCTTTGGGGTATGGTTAAATAGATTGGTGCACCACCACCACCACCACCACCCAGCAAATTCTGTTTTAAAATGCCTCTTTTATAGCTGGGTGGCGGTAGTGCACATCCTTAATCCCAGCACTCGGGAGGCAGAGGCAGGTGGGTCTCTGTGAGTTTGAGGCCAGCCTGGTCTACAGAGTGAGTTCCAGGAAAGCCAGAGTCACAACAGAGAAATGAAACCCTGTTGTCTCAAAAAAAAAAAAAAAAAAAAAAAAAGGAGAGATGATGGCTCAGCAGTTAAGAGCACTGACTGCTCTTCCAGAGGACCCAGGTTCAATTCCTAGCACCCACATGGTAGCTCACAACTGTTTGTAATTCCTGCTCCAGGAGATCCGACACCCTCACACAGGCATGCGTGTAGACAAAACACCAATGTACATGAAATAAAAAGAAATAAATAAATAAGCAGAATTTAATCTGCAGATTACACTCTGTCACCTGTGCTCACAGAAAGGAAATAAAATAATGAAACTTAGTGGGAGAGTTCAGAATGAGGCAGAATAACAGCAGCACCTCTGCCCAGGCCCAATCTACACATTTTACCTATACTAAGCTTTTTCCTCCTTAGATGACCTTTCTGACTTTCTTCATCATCATCATCATCATCCCTTTACAGATGATAAAATTGAAGCACAGAAAAATTAAACAAGTTTATGGGCTGAGAGTTTGGCTCAGTTGTAACGGTGCTTGCCTAGTTTGTACGAGACCCTAAGTCCAGTCTCCAGCACCCCACATAAAATTAGTGGTGATGAATATCTAAGATCCCAACACCTTTGAGGTGAAGGTATAAAGATCAGAGTTCAAAGCCATTCTCTGCTACATGAGACTCTACCCAAAAATAAATAAATAAATAAATAAAACCCTAAGGAGTTTTGACAGGCCTTGGGACTTCCCTTCCAAAAAACATAACTCAGGAAGTCTGCCTTTTGAATTTTTGTTTTTTATTTTTGGCGTTTAAAAATTATTTTAACATACATTATTTAGAAATGGTGTATGTGTGTGTAGGTCAATCAGGACAGCTGCAGGAGTCAGGTCTTACTTTCCACCCTGTGAGTTTGTGAGTTCAGGGATTGAGCATAGGTTGTCAGACTTGGTGACAGTGAGCACCTTTCCTGACTGAACCATCTTCTCCACCCTTTTTAGGTGTTTTTGAGATGGGATATCGTGAAACCCAGACTATCCTTGAAACCTCTGTGTAGCTGAAGATGACCTTAATCTTCTGAGCTTCCTGCCTCCACCTCCTAGGTGTTGGGATTACAGACATGCACTACCATAACTGGTTATATATGGTCTTTGTGTATGTTAGGGTAGAGTCATTTTACCTTGACAGTCATTCTTCAAATGGAGTAACTCAAGGAAGGAAGAGCTTCCCTGCCATCCCAGTGTTTAGGAGGCAGAGGCAGGAAAGAGATCTCAAGATTCAGCCCAGACTGGGCTTACATATAAGGACGGACCCTGGCTCAGAAAAACCAAAGAGACATGTAGCGGGGCAAAAACCAAAGACTAAAGCTTTTATTTAAGCAATGCTAAATGGATTCAACGGGTTTTGTAAAGAAGAAGTTATGAATTTGAGAGGTTAGGGAAGGGAACATGATAGGAGTTGGGTGGGAAGGCGTGGAAATCATGTTACACAGTACTCGTGTATGGTGGAATTCTGGAAAAAAAATTTTTTAGAGGTAATTAAATAGTAGCTGGATTTGGCGGCACAAGCCTAGAATTCCAGCATCATGGAGGATGAAGCAGAAGGATTGCAAGTTCAAAATCTGCATGAGCTGTAGAGAATTCAGCAGTTCAACCTGAGCAACTTAGTGAGGCCCTGCCTTAAGAAATAAAGAGTGCTGGAGATATACCTCAGTAGTAGAGCACTTGCCTAGCATCTGTGAGGCTCTAGGTTCCTTAGTATAGTAAAAAATAAACAAGTAGACTCAATTATAATGTGGTCACTGTTGGACCTCAGAGATCCAAACTGGGACCCCCCCCCCCTCCTCCAGGGCCCAAACCGGGACGCCGCACCCCCACAGAGACTCACAGACGGGATATCGATGCTAATAGCAAGAGGATTTATTCCAGTGTACTGGGGCCGTTCTAACACGCAGGATAGAAGCGACCTCGAGGAGCAAATGGTGAAGCTTTTTATACAGTTGAAGCGGGTGCTAGGCACAAACCGAGTTGGGACAAGTTGATTGTTTTCCCATTTTGATAGGCAGGGGCCAGTTAACCTTTAAACTGATGGGTGCTGGCATATAGCAAGGTTGTGGGCTCCTAGAAAATGTAAACTTTAGGGTCTTAGTCAATGTGGGTGGCGGGAAGACCCTTAGTTCAAGGCCGTGGGCTGTCGACGTGGGGAGGCTCTTTTAGCCCAAGGCCGTCTTGTTTGTCTTAGAAATTGTTTTTCTTTAACTCTGGGAACTGTTTTGGGTCACGGTGCTCCTTCCTGGCTTGGGCCTACACAATTTTGGTGCTCTTAGAAGCCTGACTAAAGTTTGGCTGCTTTGGTCTTGTCCTTTCAGTCACCTCTTCAGAAGTTCTGGTTAAGAAGCAGTCGTTTTCAAAGGCAAAGATCAGACCTTAGGGAAATATTGAAAGAATGATAAATAATTTGGAGGTTGTGAGCCAACAAAAATTATTCTGGTTTATATACTAATCAGAAAGCGAGGGGCTGGAGAGATTACTGGGCTGGAGAGACTGCTCAGCAGTTAAGAGCTTGGCTGATCTTCCAGAGGACCCTGGTTTATTCCCAGCACCCGCATGGCAGTTCACAACTGTCGGTAACTACTGTTCCAGGGGATCTGACACCCTCACATCGATGCACATAAATTAAAATAAAACTACCTTTTTTTAAAGAAAGAAAATGTGGTTTCTTTCTTTGGGAAGTGGAACTTCCCAGAGTTCCAGAACTCTGGAGACTGAGGCAGGATTGTGATGAGTTCAAGGCCAGCCAGAACAAGAAACACATGGTGAGGACATGGACATTGTGATTCCCACAGAATAGTCCCATTTCATCTGTTCCAAGGATTTGAAGCTTCTTAATAAATTTCATAGACCATTGGGATCAAAGGAGTTATTAGAGAAGATGGGCTATTTTCTTGGCTTGGATGAGTTTTTTTGTTTGTTTTTTGAAGCTGGTTCTCTACATTGCCCTGGCTATCCTGGAACTCACTCTGTAGACAGGCTGGCCTCCAACTCCAGAGATCTGCCTGTCTCTGCCTCCTGAGTCCTGGGATTAAAGGCTTGTGCCACCGCAGGCACACTATACATATGTATATATAATCTTATACACATATATAGAATCTTACTGTATAGCCAGAGGTAGCCTCGAACTCTCAATCTTCCTACCTCAGCCTCTTGAGGATTAAGAAAATGGGGGTACACCACCATGTCAGGCTTTGCTTTTAAGTACTAGTTGCTTTTTTGGTGGGGTGGGGGTCTTAACTCTGTAGCTCAGACTGGCCTTGAACTCTTAATCTTCCTGCTGGAGTCCTGTGAGTCCTGGGATCACAGGCTTGTGCCTCATATCCAGTTCCTATGATTCGAACTCATGTTTATGAGCTCAGTTTCTCTGTTAAGGGACTCTTTAATGTGTTGCTAGTTCCCTTTTTGTGGAAATATGCTAAGAGAAATAAGGTGACTTTACCTTACAGTCCCATACTAGGAAATTGCAGAGCCAGAGTTCAATATGGACTTGATATGGATGTAAGTGTGTGCTCTTTCAAAGTCACACTTCCTATTGCTGCAAAGAAGAGGGCCGAGAAAGGAGATGAATGAGCTAATTGAAGGAGGCTTGTTTACCCAGGTGAAATGTTTGAATCACATCTTTTCCTGAAGACAAGTTTGGGTTGAGGATTGATTGAATCCTCAGAGAAATTATGTATTGAAATCTCCTATGATGGAGGTTAAGAAATCAGACCTTTGGGGTATGGTTAAATAGATTGGTGCACCACCACCACCACCACCACCCAGCAAATTCTGTTTTAAAATGCCTCTTTTATAGCTGGGTGGCGGTAGTGCACATCCTTAATCCCAGCACTCGGGAGGCAGAGGCAGGTGGGTCTCTGTGAGTTTGAGGCCAGCCTGGTCTACAGAGTGAGTTCCAGGAAAGCCAGAGTCACAACAGAGAAATGAAACCCTGTTGTCTCAAAAAAAAAAAAAAAAAAAAAGGAGAGATGATGGCTCAGCAGTTAAGAGCACTGACTGCTCTTCCAGAGGACCCAGGTTCAATTCCTAGCACCCACATGGTAGCTCACAACTGTTTGTAATTCCTGCTCCAGGAGATCCGACACCCTCACACAGGCATGCGTGTAGACAAAACACCAATGTACATGAAATAAAAAGAAATAAATAAATAAGCAGAATTTAATCTGCAGATTACACTCTGTCACCTGTGCTCACAGAAAGGAAATAAAATAATGAAACTTAGTGGGAGAGTTCAGAATGAGGCAGAATAACAGCAGCACCTCTGCCCAGGCCCAATCTACACATTTTACCTATACTAAGCTTTTTCCTCCTTAGATGACCTTTCTGACTTTCTTCATCATCATCATCATCATCCCTTTACAGATGATAAAATTGAAGCACAGAAAAATTAAACAAGTTTATGGGCTGAGAGTTTGGCTCAGTTGTAACGGTGCTTGCCTAGTTTGTACGAGACCCTAAGTCCAGTCTCCAGCACCCCACATAAAATTAGTGGTGATGAATATCTAAGATCCCAACACCTTTGAGGTGAAGGTATAAAGATCAGAGTTCAAAGCCATTCTCTGCTACATGAGACTCTACCCAAAAAAAAATAAATAAATAAATAAAACCCTAAGGAGTTTTGACAGGCCTTGGGACTTCCCTTCCAAAAAACATAACTCAGGAAGTCTGCCTTTTGAATTTTTGTTTTTTATTTTTGGCGTTTAAAAATTATTTTAACATACATTATTTAGAAATGGTGTATGTGTGTGTAGGTCAATCAGGACAGCTGCAGGAGTCAGGTCTTACTTTCCACCCTGTGAGTTTGTGAGTTCAGGGATTGAGCATAGGTTGTCAGACTTGGTGACAGTGAGCACCTTTCCTGACTGAACCATCTTCTCCACCCTTTTTAGGTGTTTTTGAGATGGGATATCGTGAAACCCAGACTATCCTTGAAACCTCTGTGTAGCTGAAGATGACCTTAATCTTCTGAGCTTCCTGCCTCCACCTCCTAGGTGTTGGGATTACAGACATGCACTACCATAACTGGTTATATATGGTCTTTGTGTATGTTAGGGTAGAGTCATTTTACCTTGACAGTCATTCTTCAAATGGAGTAACTCAAGGAAGGAAGAGCTTCCCTGCCATCCCAGTGTTTAGGAGGCAGAGGCAGGAAAGAGATCTCAAGATTCAGCCCAGACTGGGCTTACATATAAGGACGGACCCTGGCTCAGAAAAACCAAAGAGACATGTAGCGGGGCAAAAACCAAAGACTAAAGCTTTTATTTAAGCAATGCTAAATGGATTCAACGGGTTTTGTAAAGAAGAAGTTATGAATTTGAGAGGTTAGGGAAGGGAACATGATAGGAGTTGGGTGGGAAGGCGTGGAAATCATGTTACACAGTACTCGTGTATGGTGGAATTCTGGAAAAAAAATTTTTTTAGAGGTAATTAAATAGTAGCTGGATTTGGCGGCACAAGCCTAGAACTCCAGCATCATGGAGGATGAAGCAGAAGGATTGCAAGTTCAAAATCTGCATGAGCTGTAGAGAATTCAGCAGTTCAACCTGAGCAACTTAGTGAGGCCCTGCCTTAAGAAATAAAGAGTGCTGGAGATATACCTCAGTAGTAGAGCACTTGCCTAGCATCTGTGAGGCTCTAGGTTCCTTAGTATAGTAAAAAATAAACAAGTAGACTCAATTATAATGTGGTCACTGTTGGACCTCAGAGATCCAAACTGGGACCCCCCCCCCCTCCTCCAGGGCCCAAACCGGGACGCCGCACCCCCACAGAGACTCACAGACGGGATATCGATGCTAATAGCAAGAGGATTTATTCCAGTGTACTGGGGCCGTTCTAACACGCAGGATAGAAGCGACCTCGAGGAGCAAATGGTGAAGCTTTTTATACAGTTGAAGCGGGTGCTAGGCACAAACCGAGTTGGGACAAGTTGATTGTTTTCCCATTTTGATAGGCAGGGGCCAGTTAACCTTTAAACTGATGGGTGCTGGCATATAGCAAGGTTGTGGGCTCCTAGAAAATGTAAACTTTAGGGTCTTAGTCAATGTGGGTGGCGGGAAGACCCTTAGTTCAAGGCCGTGGGCTGTCGACGTGGGGAGGCTCTTTTAGCCCAAGGCCGTCTTGTTTGTCTTAGAAATTGTTTTTCTTTAACTCTGGGAACTGTTTTGGGTCACGGTGCTCCTTCCTGGCTTGGGCCTACACAATTTTGGTGCTCTTAGAAGCCTGACTAAAGTTTGGCTGCTTTGGTCTTGTCCTTTCAGTCACCTCTTCAGAAGTTCTGGTTAAGAAGCAGTCGTTTTCAAAGGCAAAGATCAGACCTTAGGGAAATATTGAAAGAATGATAAATAATTTGGAGGTTGTGAGCCAACAAAAATTATTCTGGTTTATATACTAATCAGAAAGCGAGGGGCTGGAGAGATTACTGGGCTGGAGAGACTGCTCAGCAGTTAAGAGCTTGGCTGATCTTCCAGAGGACCCTGGTTTATTCCCAGCACCCGCATGGCAGTTCACAACTGTCGGTAACTACTGTTCCAGGGGATCTGACACCCTCACATCGATGCACATAAATTAAAATAAAACTACCTTTTTTTAAAGAAAGAAAATGTGGTTTCTTTCTTTGGGAAGTGGAACTTCCCAGAGTTCCAGAACTCTGGAGACTGAGGCAGGATTGTGATGAGTTCAAGGCCAGCCAGAACAAGAAACACATGATGAGGACATGGACATTGTGATTCCCACAGAATAGTCCCATTTCATCTGTTCCAAGGATTTGAAGCTTCTTAATAAATTTCATAGACCATTGGGATCAAAGGAGTTATTAGAGAAGATGGGCTATTTTCTTGGCTTGGATGAGTTTTTTTGTTTGTTTTTTGAAGCTGGTTCTCTACATTGCCCTGGCTATCCTGGAACTCACTCTGTAGACAGGCTGGCCTCCAACTCCAGAGATCTGCCTGTCTCTGCCTCCTGAGTCCTGGGATTAAAGGCTTGTGCCACCGCAGGCACACTATACATATGTATATATAATCTTATACACATATATAGAATCTTACTGTATAGCCAGAGGTAGCCTCGAACTCTCAATCTTCCTACCTCAGCCTCTTGAGGATTAAGAAAATGGGGGTACACCACCATGTCAGGCTTTGCTTTTAAGTACTAGTTGCTTTTTTGGTGGGGTGGGGGTCTTAACTCTGTAGCTCAGACTGGCCTTGAACTCTTAATCTTCCTGCTGGAGTCCTGTGAGTCCTGGGATCACAGGCTTGTGCCTCATATCCAGTTCCTATGATTCGAACTCATGTTTATGAGCTCAGTTTCTCTGTTAAGGGACTCTTTAATGTGTTGCTAGTTCCCTTTTTGTGGAAATATGCTAAGAGAAATAAGGTGACTTTACCTTACAGTCCCATACTAGGAAATTGCAGAGCCAGAGTTCAATATGGACTTGATATGGATGTAAGTGTGTGCTCTTTCAAAGTCACACTTCCTATTGCTGCAAAGAAGAGGGCCGAGAAAGGAGATGAATGAGCTAATTGAAGGAGGCTTGTTTACCCAGGTGAAATGTTTGAATCACATCTTTTCCTGAAGACAAGTTTGGGTTGAGGATTGATTGAATCCTCAGAGAAATTATGTATTGAAATCTCCTATGATGGAGGTTAAGAAATCAGACCTTTGGGGTATGGTTAAATAGATTGGTGCACCACCACCACCACCACCACCCAGCAAATTCTGTTTTAAAATGCCTCTTTTATAGCTGGGTGGCGGTAGTGCACATCCTTAATCCCAGCACTCGGGAGGCAGAGGCAGGTGGGTCTCTGTGAGTTTGAGGCCAGCCTGGTCTACAGAGTGAGTTCCAGGAAAGCCAGAGTCACAACAGAGAAATGAAACCCTGTTGTCTCAAAAAAAAAAAAAAAAAAAGGAGAGATGATGGCTCAGCAGTTAAGAGCACTGACTGCTCTTCCAGAGGACCCAGGTTCAATTCCTAGCACCCACATGGTAGCTCACAACTGTTTGTAATTCCTGCTCCAGGAGATCCGACACCCTCACACAGGCATGCGTGTAGACAAAACACCAATGTACATGAAATAAAAAGAAATAAATAAATAAGCAGAATTTAATCTGCAGATTACACTCTGTCACCTGTGCTCACAGAAAGGAAATAAAATAATGAAACTTAGTGGGAGAGTTCAGAATGAGGCAGAATAACAGCAGCACCTCTGCCCAGGCCCAATCTACACATTTTACCTATACTAAGCTTTTTCCTCCTTAGATGACCTTTCTGACTTTCTTCATCATCATCATCATCATCCCTTTACAGATGATAAAATTGAAGCACAGAAAAATTAAACAAGTTTATGGGCTGAGAGTTTGGCTCAGTTGTAACGGTGCTTGCCTAGTTTGTACGAGACCCTAAGTCCAGTCTCCAGCACCCCACATAAAATTAGTGGTGATGAATATCTAAGATCCCAACACCTTTGAGGTGAAGGTATAAAGATCAGAGTTCAAAGCCATTCTCTGCTACATGAGACTCTACCCAAAAAAAAATAAATAAATAAATAAAACCCTAAGGAGTTTTGACAGGCCTTGGGACTTCCCTTCCAAAAAACATAACTCAGGAAGTCTGCCTTTTGAATTTTTGTTTTTTATTTTTGGCGTTTAAAAATTATTTTAACATACATTATTTAGAAATGGTGTATGTGTGTGTAGGTCAATCAGGACAGCTGCAGGAGTCAGGTCTTACTTTCCACCCTGTGAGTTTGTGAGTTCAGGGATTGAGCATAGGTTGTCAGACTTGGTGACAGTGAGCACCTTTCCTGACTGAACCATCTTCTCCACCCTTTTTAGGTGTTTTTGAGATGGGATATCATGAAACCCAGACTATCCTTGAAACCTCTGTGTAGCTGAAGATGACCTTAATCTTCTGAGCTTCCTGCCTCCACCTCCTAGGTGTTGGGATTACAGACATGCACTACCATAACTGGTTATATATGGTCTTTCTGTATGTTAGGCAAGCACTTGACTGACAGAGCTACATCTCCAGCCTCATGCTGCTGCTGCTGCTGCTGCTGCTGCTGCTGCTGCTGCTTCCTCTTCTTTCTTCTGTTCTTTTATTTTTCTGTTTGTTTGTTGAGACAAGGTTTAACTACCATCCAGGCCTTTTTTCAATGATCTAATCTGATCTAATCTAAAATTCAAATCCAGAGAATCAAACACAAGTAAGACTAGGGCTTTACCACACTCTACTAGTTAACTATAGAAAGCAATTGAAGCCAAATGCAGAACCACTTGCTTATGATTGGAGCAGTCAGGAAAGTGAGAGAAGGAATGAAAATTCCAAACCAGAATGAGCTATATAAAGAATGCCAGGCCAGCCTGAGCTACATAGTGAAACCTGTCTCATTAAATATGGGATCCTGGGATGGTAGCAGGGTGTTGAGTACTTGCCTAGTATATTAAGTGAGCTATGTCAGAATTCTAGACATATTTATATCTTTACACAATGTCAGAGTTTTTTAATGACAATAAATAAGTTGTAGGGATTGTGCTGGCTTTAATTCAACAAGTACTCTTGATTTCACTCGTTCTTCATGGCTGTTGGCAATCACAAGTTTTTTTCATTCCAGTCTATTTATTATTGATTTAATTTTTTTGGGAGACATGCTATGTAGTTCTGGCTAGCCTGGTACTCACTTTGTAACCTGGTTGGGTCTGAACTCATGGTATTCCTCTTGGGATTATTGGCTTGAGCCACCATGGAAGGCATGGCAGGAAGTTTTGAGTATGGATCTGAAGTGGGCTATGTGTCACAGGTAAGAAAAATTGTTTGAGCTAAAACCAGGATACAATGGCAAAGGTCAGGAAAGGCAGGCCATTGCTTTTGGAGAGTTTATAAAGAAGGTGGACTTGAAACAACAGTCACACAAACATGTGGGAACTGACATGAAGGCTCAGAAGCAGAACTAGAGGGAGAGAGAATTATGAAGCATGTCAAGAAGTACCTGGCCTAGTGAGGAACAACAAAAAGGGAAGGAAGAGTTTGTTGGGGAACAGGGTGTTGGAAGGCCCTGAGGTAGGAAGAGGGCTTGATATATATGCACAGATCTGAAAAGGTAGCTAGAGCAAAGCCCATGGTTGTTGGAAGGCTGTTTTGGAGTCAGTCTTGATGGCACAGGTAAGATAATTGCTCCTGGGATAGTATCTTGGATCAGTGGCAGAAACAGGACTCCAACCTGTGTTCCTAGCCTGTCAGAACTCTTTCCAGCATCGTTCATGGCTTCCTTGCATATGAAGCAGAAGGCAAAGTAGATGTTGGCAAAATACTGCTCTTAGGGTCTAAGAACAAAAGAGGATTTTGTTTTGTTTTGAGACAGGGTCCAAAGTAGCCCTGGCTGTCCTGGAATTCACCATGTAGGCTCAACTGGCCTCAAACTCACAGAAATTTGCCTACTTCTGGAGTGCTTGGGATTAAAGGCATATACCACCAAGCACAGCACAAGAGAAGGTTTTTGGAGCTAGGTTTAAGGAATCAAGCTTTCATGAGCAAGGAATGGAGTGAGTTTGGGAGAACAAAAAAGAAAATAATGTGAGGGGGGCATATAGATGGCTCAGATGGTTATAATCCCTTGCTGCTCTTGCTGAGGACCCAAGTTTGGTTCCTAGCACCCATGTTGACATGTTCATAACCTCCTGTAACTCCAGCTCCAGGTGATCTTCTGGCCTCTATAGGCACCTGCACTAATGTGCACGTACCAACACACACACACACACACACAACAATTATTTTAAAATTTAGGAATTTAAACTATGCTGCCACATAATTAGTATTCCCCACTTCCAGCTGGTGTTATTGTAATGTAGATGGGATTCTAAAAGAATAGATGGTAAGGACTGAAGTTTTTGTTGTTTGTTTGTTGAGAGAAGGTTTTACCATGTAGCCTCAGCTGGCCTGGAACTCACTAGGTATATCAGATTGGCCTACGAACTCACAAAGATCTGCCTGCCTCTGCCAACAAAATGCTGGGATTTAAGGTCTGCCCCACAAGAGGGTTTTTTTTTTTTGTTAAAGTCCTTTTTATTTTTTTAAATTTATTTTTCTTCCTTTGTATAATACATATGAACACCCCTCCTTCCCTCCCTCCATTCCACTCAGCTCCCCCATCCCATCCTCCCTCTCCTCCTATTATATATCCTCCCCATCCCTACCCACTCATTCCCCATCCACCCTGGCTTCTCCCCGTAGAAGAGAACAGTCCTCCGAGGGTCACCGTTCAAAAAGGGCACAACAAATGGGGCAAGGCCAGGCACCAGTTCCTACATCAAGGGTGGACCAGGCAACCCAGCTGGAGGAAATGGGTCCCAAGGGCAGTCAAAAGCATCGGAGAACCCCTACATACACTCTAGCCTGTAGGCTCTCTGCAAAAAATCCGAAGCCAATATCTAGGAGACCCTTCAAGTTCCCTGGCTTCCGCTTTAGGCTCTGAGGGACCCCCGGAGCACTGATCCGTTGAATTTGTGAGGTCTCCCTTCTGGTCCCCAAAATGCCTCCTCCCCCTCTTTTGCGAGTTTTCTGGAACTCTGCATGATGTTTAGCTCTGGGCCTCTGCATCTGTTCCCATCAGCTGCTGGCAGAAGCCTATCTTGTGGAGACTGGACTAGGTACTGATCTATGAGTACAACAGGATATCATTAGAAATAGTCTCCTGGCTATCCAGTCTCTAGTTCCTGGCCTACCCTCAGAATCAGGCATGGGTTTTCTCCTTTGATAAGAGGCTCTGCCCTTCCATTGTCCCAGTGGTCCTGTAGGAGTTGACTACTCGAGATGGCCTGTTCAGGTTCCCCATCCTCCATTGCTAGAGATCCTCGCCAAGGTCTCCATCATGGGCTCCAGTGAGTTTTCTTTGCCCTTCTCCAGATCCCTCCCTCAACATCCTCCAGTTAAGAGGATGGAGGAAAAGGCTGAAATAAGAAGGGGGACTTGGAGTCATGTCGGACTCTGCCAGCAGGGGGAGCCATAAACTGACTTTCCTAAGAATGGGAGTGGGCTTGGCTCCTGGGTCTAGTAAATTCTCATTCCAAAATTCAGCTCAGCAGACAGGATGACAGGAATAAGGATAAAGGAGGAAACTATGAGGATTTCCTGCAGAGTCTTTGTTACGCTGGCATATCTTGGTTGACTACATCTAAAATCAACTAAAATCCTAGCAGCTGGGCATGCCTGTGAGAGATTTTCTAGATTGGATAATTTGAAATAGGAAGATCAACCCAACTCTGGGTCATACTTTCTGGTGGCAACCCACATAAATGTATGTATTTTATGTATATGAGTGCTCTGTTTGAATGTTGGCCTGAACACCAGAAGAGAGCATCGGATCCCATTACAGATGGTTGTGAGCCAGGATGTTGTTGCTGGGAATTGAATTTGGGCCCTCTGGAAGAGCAGTCATGCACTTAGCTGATGAACCAACTCTCCAGCCCCACACTTACTCTTGCTGGCAAGTTCATCTGTCCTACTACTGCTGGTATTATAATCTACTTATTCAGGATTCCAATATAGACTGAAAACCAGCAGCTATCTAGGAATTCCCTGGAACTCCAGTACCAGATTGGGACTATTGAGACATTCAGCCTCATGGATAAACAACTACTAGATTCTTGGCCTTTCTCTCAGGAGCTAGCCATCATTGGACTAGCCAGACCACAGCCTGTAAGCCACTCTGATAAATCATGTGTATATGTATGCATCTCTCTATGTGTATATGTGTGTACCCTTTATCGGTTTTGTTCCTTTAGAGAACCCTGAATAATACAAGTACCTTTTTGCTGGGCTGTGGTGGTGCATGCCTTTAATCCCAGCACTCAGGAGGCAGAGGCAGAGGCCAGCCTGGTCTACAGAGTAAGTTCCAGGACAGCCAGGGCTACAACAGAGAAAATCTGTCCCCCCAAAAAACCAAAACAAACAAACAAACAAGTGCCTTCTCAACCTTCCTCCCAGGGCTTGAAGTGAAACAAGTGCCAAAGGGTAAGGAGCCCTTTATAGGAAAGTGTCCCTATCCAAACTATGTCGTCCTCCACTCTCAACACCTCACAATGCTGTCTTTGGGCTCATCCTTTCCTGAATTTCATACCTTGATGATAAATTGGTTATAGGATATGTCATTCCAGAAGCTCAAACCCAGCATGACACTGACTTCATCTCCCACTCTCCCCTAGATATCCACCCTCAATATTCCTCATCTCCAAAAACAGCACTACCAGCATTTCATTTGTCTATATCAGGACCAAGGGGCAGGGCTATAGGTGTGGCTCAGTGTTTGGTAGGCCATTTGCCTAACATGCAAAAGGCTCTGGGATCTGTTCCCAACACAGGGAAGAAAAGAAGGAGGAGAAAGGAACTTGGAGGCATCCTGGAGGCTTTCCTGTCATTTCTCTCCTCACATTCAACAAATTGGAAATCTTTTGACTCTACTTCTAAAAGGTATTCCCAATCCAAACAATTCTTCCCATCTCCACTGCACCATGCTGGTCTAAGCCACCATCATCACTTCCCTGAACCACTGCAGTCATCTTGACTGGCCTGAAGCCCTCAGTCTTCCTGGCTCTACCTCCCAGATGCTGGGATTACAGGGTGTGCTACAAGGTGCCCAGTTAAAGTGGTCTCAACTTTTTTTTTTCAGTACTGGGAAATCAAACCATGGGCCTTCTGCCTGCTAAGTACTGCTAAGCAAGTACTCTACTACTAAGATAGGATCTCACTATGAAGCTCACACATATGTATGGGTGTGTCTGTTACTGGAAAGGGAGCCCAGGGTTTTTGTTGTAGTTGTTTTGTTTTTCTGAGACAGAGTTTCTCTGTATTTCCCTGGCTATCCTGGAACTCTCTCTCTATAGACCAGGCTGGCCTTGAACGCAGAGATCTGTCTGCCTCTTTCTGGTACCAGCACTCTACTAATAAGCTGCATCCCAAGCCTCCACTGCAGCAGAGCACAGATTTGTGTAGCAGTTTCTATTTGTATCTTTCCCCTACTGTCTGATCTCCAAAAAACTAGAGTGATCAAATCATGCCCTTGTGTCAGCTTTTACAGCCTTGAGATCAGGTCCTGCCTTCTCCTCATGACTTCCAAGAGCTTCCAACAAGCTTTTGGGCCTTCTCACACTGTTTCCTCTTCCTGGACTCCTCCTTGTCTCCTAAGCATTTCCTATTCACTCAGGTCTCCCTTCCAAAAGCCTTCCCTCATCCTTCCTAAAAGTTGTCCCCTTGATCCCCACACCCTGATTTTATTTTATTCCATGTATTGATTCCTGATTCAGCTTAGTAATTTATATGCTTCATCTCAAGGGAACTCTGTGAAGGGTTGGATGTTCTATATCAACAAATGTGTTAGATGAATGAACAGGTGGATGATTTTTGAAATATCTTACTCCAGAAAGGAAGCAGTGGCCACCATGTTAGGGTCAGAATAAGGCCTTGGGTGGGATTGATACATTCAAAGCCATATAGAGACAAGACACCAAGGTGTGTGTATGAGAGGGAGTGGACAGCACATGCCCATTCTAGCCATTCCAATTGCCAGTATAACCCTGTCCCTCTTTACCTGCCTCAAGGTGGTACTAGAGGTAGCACAGAAGAGTCACACCCAGGATTGGGACAATTTTCTGTTCCCTTTCCAGATCTTATACTGGGACAGAACCCATATTTGGCTGCAAGATAGGTAGCTCCAGCTGTTGCCTAGTGTTGGTGGGTTCCAGATACCCAGAATCCCCTTCTTCCTAGTCCACAGACACTCCTGGAAATGCCACAAACTTACTCTTGGCTTCTCTCCACAGCAGAGTTGAGAGTCCTCCACATAGGCACCTAATCTTGATGTTTGCTTTTCTTTCCCCTTCTTCACTGGTACTGAAAGAAACCAGCAGTAAAACTAAGGTCTCAGGGACTACTGGGGGAGGGAGACAGGATGAGGGTTAAGCTTTTCTAGAGCCTTTGAAGGCTTTGGCCCCCCTTGCCTAGATCTGAGTCAGGAACTGTATGTCACAGAGAACTGGCTTACTAGCCATCTGCTCTAAGCTTGAAGAGCCTAGGGGCTCTTAGGATGCTTTGTTCAAATTCATCGAGGCAAGTCGAGAACAACATAGTCAGGATCTTGGCCAGTCTGGCCTCTGAAGGTATGGAGCAAAGGCACAGGGCCTGTGTACAGTATGGCAGGTCCCAGAGCTGAGAGCTCCCATTGCCATACCTCTCAGCACCCCTTTCAAGAACTGATGTGTTATGAACAGGTGTTTGATGCCAGGCCCTTTCCCAGAATTAAGCAATATGTCCTTTTCTAGGTGAAGGAAGCAAGGTTCAGAGAGGTGAGTCACCCTGTGCAAAGTCATACAGCAGTGCCTGGCAGATTCCAGGAGACCAGATACCAGGAGACCAGGTGGCAAGAAATGATGACCATATTTTTCAGTGAGCAGACAGCCTGAGGAAATAGATTCAGGACCCATAAAAGTAGGAGTTTCTGGGGCTGATTTTCAGTTTGCCAGGAATTCTCAATCCTGGATTCATAGATGCACTAGAGATTTTTTTTTTAGACAGGAACACTGTATAGCCCTGGCTAGCCTGAAACTTGATATGTAGACCAGGCTAGTCTCAAACTCACAGAGATCTGCCTGCTTCTTCCAGTGCTGGGATTAAAGGGGTGTGCCACCACACCAAGCTTTCACTAGAAATATTTTTAAAATATTTATTAGTGTGTGTGTGTGTGTGTGTGTGTTTACATATTTTCAGGTACTCTTGGGGGCCAAATGCGTTGGATTCCTTGGAGCTGGAATTACAGGCAGTTGTGAGCTGTGTGACATGGGTGCTGGAAATTGGACTCTGGTCCTCTGTAAGAGCAGTACACACTCTTAAGCCATCTCCCCAGCTCCTCTAGAGATCTTTTAACCAATGATTATAATACAAAACTGTCTGTCAAAGGTTTAATACATACAGCATATATAAAGAGCTCCTGAAAGCCAATTGTAAAATTGTATCCCAAAATATGAGCAAATAAATGACTGGAATAAATACCATATGAAAGAAAAAGAGTGGTTGATAAACACATGAAATGAGTATTGTAATAATTAATCTTAGAGAAATGCAATTTAAAACTATAGTGAAGACCAGACATTGTGCCTCATAACTGTAATCCTAGGTCTTGGGATGCTGATTCCAGAGAATTGCCAGTTAGAGGTCAGCCTGGGCTACAAGGTAAAACTGTCTCAAAAAACAATGAAAAACAGATACTACCAAGTTTCAGCAAAGGTGTACATCTGTACTTTCGATATTTGGTTTGTGGAAGTCTAAATTGGTATCTCTTTGGAAATAGGCGGTCTCAAAATCAAACATAAATTCACTGATCTTACTCTAAAATAAATGAGTACATGTTGTCCACAGAAGGATTTGTGCAAGAATACTTATAGAAACTTTATTTCTGATAGCCAAAATCTGAGAACAGCCCAAAGTGTCCCTGAATATGTGGATTATACCTTTGTATATCCGTATGCAGTGATTTGAATCTGTTTTGTCCCTGCCAAAGCTGATATTGAGGCTTGATTCCCAATAGAATGGTATTGAGAGGTAGTGAATCCTCTAAGAAGCATTTGAATCATGAGGGATCTATCCCTCATGAAGAATTCATACCCAAGTGAACTCTCACTTTTGTGGAGAATGGGACTAGTTAGCATGCAACTGATTCTCTGTTCAGCAAAGTTCCCCTCAGGTTTTGTCTCTTCCATGCCTACCTTTGTCCTTCTACTTTCTGCCATGAGTTAAGGAATACAAGATCCTCACCAAAAGCCAAGAAGATGCTGGCAGTGTGATTTTGGATTTCCCACTAGACTCATGAACCAACACAACCTCTCAGTCTCTCTCCTCCTCCTTCACCTTTGATAGAATCTTCCTATGTATACCAGCCCCGCCCTGAGCTTGAGCCCTTCCTTCCTTAGCCTCATGAGTGCTGGGATTACAGGTATGCACTCCAGAAGACAGCTAGATTTGTGCTGAGTATGGTGGCACACGACTTAATCCCAGCACTTGGGAGATAGAAGCAGATGGATTGCTATGAGTTTGCTGCTAGCCTGATCTACATAGCAAGTTTTGGGCCAGCCAAGCCTACACAGTGAGACCCTATCTCAAAGAAAATAGATTACATATATATTCAAGTATTTCATTATAGCAACAGCAAAAACAAACACCCCTCCCCAAACAAAAACACCATGCAAGGGAATGCCACTCATCAAAAAAAAAAAAAAAAAATGAACTGCTTGATCAGTGCAATGATTTGGATAAATCTCAGAGGCTCTGTACTGAGATAGGCCAGTCTCCAAATGTTACCACTGTTTGATTTTGTTTCTACAAAGTTCAAGAACAATCAATATGAATCCCTAATAGAAATCAGTATGGAGGTTGCCTTTGGTCAGGCAAAGCAACTACAGCAATGGCAATGTTTTTATTCGATACTGTCTTAGGGTTTCTATTGCTGTAATGAAACATGACCAAAAGCAACTTGCTAAGGAAGGGCTTATTTGGCTTACAGATCTTGAATCACAATCCATTGAGAAAAGCCAAGGCAGGAATTCAAACCAGGTGGGAGCCTGAAGGCAGGAGCTGACAAAAGAGTGCTGCCTACTGGTGTGCTCCGCGGTGCTTCCCATAGCTTGCTCAGCCTGCTTTCTTATAGAATCCAGGACTACCAGCTCAGGGGTGGCCCCTCCACCAATGGGCTGGGCCCTTCCACATCAGTTACCTATTAAGAAATGCCCTAGAGGCTTGCTTACAGACAGATCTTATGGAGGCATTTTCTCAATTGGGTTTCCCTCCTCTCAGAGGATTTGTGTCAAGTTGACACAAAACTACCAGGGCAGGAACTATGCATTTTATTATATCTAAATTATGCCTCAATTAAAAAAAGAGTCCAGGTTCTATCCCTGACCAAACCAGAATCCTTAGAGCTAGGGCCTAAACATAGATACTTTAAAATTTTTCTCCCAGAGCTAGGAATTTAATTCAAGTGGTAGAGCACTCATTTAGCATGTGTAAGGTCCTGGGTTTGATTAGTAACTTAAAAAAAATGTATGTTAGCCTGACGTAATGGCACATACCAATTGTCCCAACACACAGGAGGCTGAAGCAATAGGATTGTGAGTTCAAAGCCAACTGGGCTACACAGCCTACTTAGAGTTTGGCATAGAGTGGTTATAGCAAGAAATATTTGGATTGTGCTATCTTATTTTCAAAGCCTTCTAACAAGGCTTTCAGATTTGAAAAGAGAAGAAGGAGTTGGAAGGGTTATTTTTCTGTTCCTTGAAGGGAACAAAACTGATTTTAGTCTTAAAGTCTGGATCTGGCTAAGTGATTAGCACAGTCTTACCTATTCACTGAGGTTCTCCTTGACTAGGAGAGCTGCCTTTGAATTATCGCCTTTGAATTGTAGTGAGTCATTGCAGGCAATAAAATAGCACCTCTTTGTCGATATTCTCTGCTTCAGATTTCTCACTAATTCCAGCTGGCCTCATCCCAGTGTATCTGAACAACCGGAAGGCAGAATGAATAGAATTTGATCAGTGGCTCGCCCCCGCAGGATGAGCTTGAGGTTGTCTCTGTGGGCCTTGTCCTGAAAAGGTGTTCCAGTGGTGATGATTTTTGTACAGAATAAAAGAGAGCTAGTAGGAACCTTGCTCCTGCTGTGCTACAATGGCAGGCTGTGGTGAGGCAGAAAGTGGAGAGAAGTAGAGAAGGAAGCTCCAGGGAAATGATAGCTGTTGTAATGAGTATCTATTGTAATGCTAGCAGGCCCTTGTTTTGTGGTTTACAAACTATTCCAGACATCATTTCTATCCCAAACTGACACCAACAGAGAAGCTGGGGCTGGTGAGATGGTAATAAGGGGCAATGGCTTCCCTGCTGCTAATGCCCTCGATCCTGCTGGCACTTTAGTCCAATAGCACCTCAGCTCCCTGCCTAATCTCTCCTGTACTCACTGAGCCCAGGCAGTACCTATATTGTTTCTCTGAAATGTCAGAACTGCCAGGAAGCATGCAAATATACCATGTGAGACATAGCCCCCGAGCAAAACAACTTCCAATTTACTAGCAGTAATTGCCACCCCCCAGATGATAGCCAGTACCCAGACAGGTGGAGGCGGTGGGGGAGAGGGAAAAGACTTGGAGAAGAACAGAGAAAAACAGGTATAATACTAGGCGAGTGGCCTTGCCAGGTTTGGGACTTCAGGGAGGGGTTGGGGGGAGTGGAAGAGATAGTCTTTGTGGATCAGACACTGAATAGGGCTCTGTCCTGTTTGTCTGGAAACTAGAATGTTCTTCCGGACAAGCATAGCAAAGCATTTCAGTCATTATTTACTGGACCCCTTTGGTAGTGGGCACTTTGCTTGGCACTGGGAATGCAGAGTCAGGAATGTCAGCTCCTGTCCACTGAATGACTCATAGCCTCCTGGGAGAGTGAGCCTTAGAGAAAAATCTGACCAGAAGGGCTATTATTTATTCATTCAGTATTTATTTACTTAGTTGGTTTTGACTTAGAATTTTATTTTTTAAGACGGATCTCCCCAGCTGAGTGGTGGTGGTGTACGCCTTTAATCCCAGCACTCAGGGAGGCAGAAGCAGGTGGATCTCTGAGTTCGAGGCCAACCAGGGCTATACAGAGAAAACCTGTCTTGAAAGACCAAAAGAAAAAGTCCCTCCCATAGTCCAGGCTGACCTCAAACTTGTGACAGTCATTGTGCTTTAATCTTAGGTGCTGGTATTACATGTATGAGCCACCACACCTATCTTGAATCGTTAAGCATGCACTATATGGTAGACATTGTGTTAAGGATGCAGCAGTGAACAAAACACACCAGAATTTCCACCCTCATGAAATTTACCTTTAAGTGAAGGGAGGTAACAAATTGTTAAACTAAAACAGTGTTAGATGTGTTCATCTATATTCTTTAGAGATCCAGAGCCAGTAGGATGAAGCACACACATAATATTCTTACTATAAGGAATGGATGCACCCAATTAAAAAAGTATTTTTAAAGATTAATTTATTTTTATTATATGTGTATGGGTGTTTTGCCTGTATGTTTGTCTCTGCACTACATGTGTGCCTAGGGGCCAGAAGAGGGCATCAGATCCCCTGGAACTGGAGTTACAGATGGTTGTGAGCTGCCCTGTGGGTTCTGGGAACCAAACCTGGCTCCTCTGCAAGAATTACACTAGCTCTTGACAGCTGAACCATTTCTCCAGACCCAAACTCAACCAATTTTAGAGACTGAAAACAAGATTTGCCGTTGGTAGGTGGGAGAACAGCCATACCCATGGTATAGTTCCAGTTTGAGTCCAAGTTAAAGGCAGAGAAGATGGATGTCACAGCTTCAATTCAGATAGAGAAAAGTGTAGGTGTAGAAGTGGATGTGGATTCACCCAGATGTAGATGTTGATTGGGGCAGAGAACAGTTTATTCTTTTGTCTAATTAAATCACTGGTTCTTGCCTGGAGCCCTGGAGCCCTAGAGCATTTCAGCCTCTTTACAATCTAGTCATTCATATATATACATACATACTAATTTTATTCTATGTGGAATTGGAGTTATAGACAGTTGTGAGTGCTGGGAATTTAACCTGGGCCCTCTGGAAGAGCAACCAGTGCTTTTAACTGCTGAGCCATCTCTCTAGTCCCTACAATCTAGTCTTAATCCTTGAACTGGAAGGCTTCAGCCTTCATATAATCTAGAACATTTAAACTCCTGGCCTGGACCTAGAAGGCTTAGCCTTAGCCTCCTGAGACCCACAAGCTGACTGAGCCCTTTAACTAGCTCCTTCTGAACTGACTCTTCTGGTTCAACTCACTCTCTTTTTGGGGCTTCTAGTGCCGAGTTCTGCTCTGTCTCTGTCTATCCCTGAGCTCTCACTGCTCCATCCTGCGTCTATAACTTGCTGCTTCAGCTTGTTTAGCTGTTAGTAACTGCTCTGGAACTGACTCTTCAGTCTGCTTCTCCACTGACTCTGTTACTGAATGAATCTAACTCTATGTAACTCTCTTTTAATGAGCTGAGAGCCTGTTCTTGTGGTAGCTGGACATGTCCTTACTCTGTTAATTCTTCTTCTGAGTAGTCACGTTGTCTGCCATTCACTCTGACTCATCTCAGACGTCACTTCCTGTGTGACACTGACTCCTTCTGAGTTCTGCTTCCTATGTCTGCTTCCACTGTTTTTTTCTAGGGAATTAAAGGCATGGACCACCATTGCCTTCTAAATACTTGGATTAAAGGTGTGTCTACATTCCATCCAGACCACACAGTCCTTTGAATGTAGCCCCTGGAATATAGACCCCAGCTTTCACACAGGGCAATTTCTCTACAGGAAAGGAATTTTGACAAGCATGGAGGCACACACCTATAATTCTATCATCCAAGAGGCAAAAGTAGGGGCTAGAAAGACGGTTCAGAAGTTAAAAGCACTGACTGCTTTTGTATAGAACCCAGATTGGGCTCCCAGCATCTGCATGGTGGCTCACAACTGAATCTGAGGCTTTCTTCTGACCTCTTCGAATACTGCATGCATGTGGTTCCCAGGCATACATGGCAAAGAGAGGCAAAAGCAGGATGATCACTTGAGCTCAAAAGTTCTGCTGGAGAGATGGTTCAGCAGTTAAGAGCACTGGCTGCTCTTCCAAAGGACCAGGGTCCAGGTATGGTGGCACAGGCCTTTAATGCCAGCACCTCAGAGGCAGAGGCAGAGGCAAAGGCAAAGCAAGAGTATCTCTGTGAGTTCAAGGCTAGCCTGGTCTACAGAGTGAGTTCCAGGTCAATCAGGACTATACAGTGAGACTCTATTTCTGAAGGGAGGGAAGAAAGGAGGGAAGGAAAAGCTCAATCAGGAACTGGAGACTCAGCAGTTAAGCTTGCTATTCTTTCAGGTGACTGGAGATCAATTCCTAGCACTCATTTCAAGCAGCTCACAGCTGCCTGTAACTCTAGCTCCAGGGAATCTGATATCCTCTTCTGGAGTCCACAAGCACCTGCATGTATGTGTGAGCACGAAACCCCACACACATATACACATATACACATAACTCTGTAAACAGAGGCAAGCAGATCTCTGAGTTCTAGGCCAGCCTGTCTACATAATGAGTTCCAGGACAGCCAGGAGCTACAATATTGAGTCTCAATCTAAAAAAAAAAAAATAGAAAAGTTCAACCAGCCTGGGCAGCATATGAAGACTCCATCTCAATAAAACAGAAGGAATTCTTTCTTACTCAGCCCTTGATTGTACTCAGACCTTCAAGAAATTGAATGAGGGAGGCCCACTCACATCATTGAGAGTAATCTGCTTTATTTATTCTACCAATTCAAGCATGTTTTTTTTTCTGATGCTGAGGATTAGACCTAGGGCCTCAGAACAAGGGCCCCGCTTTTGAGTTATACTTCCAGCCTTACCAATCCAAGTGTTGATATCATTCTGGGTACCTTCACAGACATCCAAAAATAATGTTTAACCAAGTTTCTAGAGCTATGTATGGCAAATGCCTGTAATTGCAGCCTTTGGAGGTGGTGGCAGGGAATCAGGAGTTTAAGATCAGCTAAATAGTGAGTCTGAGACCAAGTGGGGCAACATGAGACCTAGTCTCAAATTCTTTTTGCTGGGTTCCCTGTGGTGTTGTCATGTTGACAGATAAACCATCATAGTTGGTGATAAGGGCAAGAAAATAGAATGTGCTGGTGGGATGCAGGCTGCATACTTGCACTGGAGGATGGGGGAGGTTTTACTGACTAGTTATCGTTCAAATGAAGATTTGAAAGCAATAAGTGAAGCTGGGCATGGTGTCATACACTTTTAATCCCAGCATTTTTAATGCCAACGTGGGTGGATCTCTGTGAGTTTGAGGCCAGCCTGGTCTATATAGCAAGTTCCAGGACAGGCAGGGAGGGACCTAGAGAGAGCCTGTCTAAAAATAACAGAAAAGAAAAAGAAAGAAAGCAGTGAGTGAGCAAGCATGAAGATTTCTAACAATGTTGTAGGCAGAAACAATAGGTACAAAGGCCCTAGTTAAGAGAGTCTATGTTGTATTGGACAGCAAAGAACCCAGGCTAGCTGAAGCAGAACAATTAGCAGAAAAAGAAGTAGAAAGGTGGTAGAACAGCACACCGAAGCTATTTGAGTGAACAAAATGAGAGCCCTTGCAGATTTGGGAGTGGGGCAGTGACCTGTGGTTTGATCTGTGGTTTGTTTTGTTGTTTGTTTGATTTTATTGAGACAAAGACTTACTCTATGCTATGGCTGGCCTGGAACTCAAAGAGATCCACCTACTTCTGCCTCCTTAGTCCTGGGATTAAAGGCTGAGCCATCATGCCTGGTCCTTGATTTGTGTTGTAATGTTAGGGTATGCCGGGCGGAGTTACTAAGGAACCACGAGACATACATACCGCTGCAAACGCATGAGGCTTTATTAATAACCGGCGCGTCGGGTCCCAGCTATCCCATGCAGGAAATAAGCATGGCCAGGCCCCGATCCCTTCCCCCAAGCCCTTTTTATGGGATTCAGGGGAAAGGGGTCTGGGGATAGGGGCTCCTGCAGCTTTGATTGGAGACTCATTGGTTGGGAGTTTCGCGAGCGGGGGATGGGGGTGGGGTGGGGGGGGCATGGTCAACCTGTGCCCTTGTACTAGCCACCCTTGAGACAGGGTGGCACCCGTGGAGCCCGGGAAGGAAGAATCCCTGCTGAAAGGCGGTGGGGAGGAGGCTGGGGAAGAAGGAATCCTGTTGATAGGTGTTAAGCTCAATGGTCATTTTCCCTGTGGGTGGGGAGGAGACTAAAGAGTGCTGTTAATGGCCGTACTTGGGAAGGCATTTCTCAATAGGAGGCATTTCCCCCTATACGTGACTACTTGCACTCAGAAGAATTCCTGAGTTTTGTTTTTCTTAAATCCTTTCAGTAATAGGATCCCTTTGGCATCTGTGTGGTGAACAGACTATAATGGGAGCTAGGGGCAGAGTCTGATGATGTATCTAAATTGGTAGAGTGCCTGCCTAGCAAATATGAGGCCTTGGGTTCAATCTCCAGCACCACATAAACTGGGCATGGTGGTACACGTCTGTAATCCCAACATTTGAGAAGTGGAGGAAGGAATATTAGGAGTTTAATGTTATCCTCTGCTAAGTAGATAAGTAGTGACTTTGAGGCCAGCCTAAGCTATATGAAACCCCAGCTCAAAACAAAAAACACTAGTTATGGGTACAGTTAAAGCACTATTGCACTAATCCCAGTTAAAGGGTGGTGACCATGGAGATATGTTTTGAAGGAAGTGCCAACAGAATTTGCTGATTGATTGATGGAAGAGAGATGAAGACCATGAAACAAGGTGTCTTGGCTGAGGTAGTGTGGTATGAAATGGGCAATTCAAGTTCAAAGGGACTCAAGAGTTATTTTGGACTCAGTCCCTGTCCTCAGCTGCATGGCCTTGGCCAAGTTACTCTGAACTTCTTCATCTATACAAACTCAGATATATTGTGTGAATGAAAAATTCTGAAAAGAATCTACATCTGGCTGTGAACAAAAACTCCAGAAGGAAATCTGTGTCTGCAGAGACTGATTGGCTGATTAGATTTTCAGTACTGTGGAAAGATTGGAATGTTGCAGGGACAGATGTTAATGTATGATTTGGCACTTAATGAGAGTCCATCGTTGAATTTTCCAATGCTCTTTATTAATCACAAACCATGTCAAATCTCAGGGAATTCTATACCCAAGCCACTAGCCAGAGCCCTCACTCCAAGGCTTCCTCACCCCATGCTCTCCTCTTCTTTCTCCACCTCCTCATCCCTGCCCCCTCCTTGCTCCACCCATCAATCCCCAGGTGTTTTTCTTCCTGTATTCCTACAGAACCTCAATAAACAAATAACAGGAACCTCCTGTGAGGGGTGGAAGCTGGGGATGGCACAGAAGTGTAAACAAGTAAAAGACGAATCTTAACTAAAATATTATCCACAACTAAACATACCACAACAGACAGAGGTTGATATCTTGGGCTAAATTCTGGACCTTCTGCAACTGCCATCCATTCCTTGCCCCTCCCCCTTACTGGAACTAACATTTTGTGACAATAGATAAAAATCTTTTAGAATCTGTTGACCTACAGGTAACTAGCTTCTACCAATCCAAAAGCTAAGAATGCCATCAGATAGTATTTTGTGCCTGTAGAAAGGCTTCCCCCAATCTCCATGTATTTGCCTCTCTGATGTACCCATGAATGTATTTTATTTTATTTTTATTTTTTGTTTTTTTCAAGACAGGGTTTCTCTGTTGTAATGCTGGCTGTCCTGAAACTCACTCTGTAGGCCAGGCTGGCCTCAACTCAAAGATCTGCCTGCCTCTGCCTCCTGAGTGCTGGGATTAAAGGTATGTTCCACTGTCCAGCTTCCCACCAATGTATTTTAAACTTGCCTTGATTTATAACTTTCTCTGTTCTCTAAAACTATAAAAACTCTGCGGCTCCACGTTAGAACATGGAATTTGAGTCACTGAATTGGTCACTGAAAATGGCTCCAGAATAAATTTTCTCTTGCTCTCTTTATGATTTTGGTTTTTTGTGTCAGTGTGAGGAATTTTTTTAGATGTGGTCAATGTTGTCCAGGTTAGCCTCAAAGGATCCTCCCACCTCAGCCTCTGAATACTGAGACTCAGGTGTGGACTACTGTGCTAGTTTATGAAGATTTAATGAGGTGACTATGTAAAACCCTAGTTCGGCAGCTAGCACAGACTACGTATTTCTAAGCACTTGCTGCCTGCCTCCTTGACCTTCCCTTTGGGAGGAAGCTGGAGAAGCTTCAGGGCGGAGCTGCATCTTGAAGGGATATGGATGGGTGAGGCTATGGTAGGCAGAAAAGTATAAGGTATAAAGGGGATCATCTTTCTCCCTGGCAGAGGAGATGCCAGTGGACAGACAGGTCTTGTAGAAGACCTTTCTCTGAAGAGGGCTGTGTGAGGACATGAAGTTTCTGGGTATGAAGAGAGCCTGACATACCCAAAGTCATGTGTAAGCAAAGGGCCCCAACAGGGATGGTTGAGGGTTGAGAGGCCAAGCTCCTTCTTTCTCCCCAGCTCTGCTTTGGACTGAGTCTGGCCAGGAAGACCTTTGAAGCCCTCTGAGTTACAGAATGGAGCTAGTGTAACTCTGCCATGAAAGATTTTCATGCTGAGAAGCTGCAGAAGTTTTAACTGTGTAGAATCACAACAAACATCTGGCTTGGCTCCAGATGGGGTGGACTTTCCCCACCAGCCATATACATGCTGATTGCAAATATATAGTCCCCAAGGAAGAAACTCTGAGAACTATCTCTGTATTCTGGCTACCTGAACCACTGCTGGCCTCAACCTACTCATCAGCAACCCCTACTCATTACACAAAAGCATGAGTCCTTACTTAGAACCATTGGGTTCCCCATTGGGTATATATGACTTTCCCCTAGAACTGAAAACACCAACCTCTCACCTCCAAATGTCTGACCTCAGACTGCCTGCATTTTTATCCTGCCTCATCCCTGTTTATTATATAAATCCAAACCTGTCTCTTGACCTGTATAAACCTTATTTTCTACCTCTGCAAAGAAGAATGTAAATGATTCCTCTTTCACAGGCTCAATGACAGCACCAATGGTATTATGTGGGACTAGGATTTAGGGACTTTTCTGGGTGTGGTATGCATACCTGTAATCTCAGCACCTCGGAGGCAGAGGCAGTAAAGTCACTACAGGTTTGAGGCCAGTCTGGTCTACATAGTGAGAGTGTCTCAGAAATCAAACTGAGACAGCAAGAAAGCTTCACAGGTATAGACACTGAATCAGGCTTGGTGACCTAAGTTTGAACCCCAGAACTCATATAATGGAGAAGAAGAGAACTGGCTCCACAAAGTTGTCTTCTGACCTCCACACATGTGTTGTGGCACATGTCCCCCCCACATGCAAATCATGCACACATGTACATGCACACAAAATAATAACAATTTTTTTAAAACCCAGCCAGCCAACAACAAAAAATGTACATTCTACCTTGCCCTTCCATTCCCTTTCCACTGTCAGTACACACCTACCATGATGTGACTCAAGGTAAAAACTGACCAAACTGAAGAAAGTGTAACCAAGTTCTAAGTTTCCTTCTGATAAATATTTGATGGAATCTTTAAAATAGCAGTGATTATATTATATTCCAAAGCATTTTGGTTATTATCCTTGCTTTAAAAATACCCTAAGTGTTTTTATTGAGCAGTTGGATTGGAGAATGGATTTGGAAGCCTTAATGGGCCAAACACATTCTGTTTGGACAGGATCAGCTTACAACACTCTATGTAAAGCACTGCCTGCTAGGTGAATGGTCTAGTTGATTTTATCCTCACAGCAAACCCTATGCAGCTAGTGTAGTTGTTACTGAAAGGACAACACCAAAGCAGCCAAACTTTAGTCAGGCTTCTAAGAGCACCAAAATTGTGTAGGCCCGAGTCAGAGGCAACGTTACTCAGAACAGTTCCCAAAACTGAAGTAAGAGAAACAATTTCTGTAAGAAAAACAATTTCTAAGGCAAACAAGATATGGACTGCAGACTAATGGCCTTGGGCTAAGGATCTCCTCCCACCCACATTGACTAAGACCCTAAAGTTTACATGTTCTAGTGCCCGCGACCTTGCTATATGCCAGCACCAATCAGTTTAAAGGTTAATACTCACATCACTATAGACTCATGCCTGATAATCTGTTGCTATGCTCTGTCTTTAAAAAAACATATATAAATCATATTCAGAATGTGCTAATTTGTCACTCCCACCTGCCTCGCTTGAGGCATCTGTGGGAGCAGACCCCAACGCATTAGAAATAAACCTCCTGCTTTTGCATCAATCTCGAATCCTGGTGATTTCTCGGGGGTCTCCTTCCATCTGCCCCTAACATTTGGGTTTCCTGACCGGGAAGTTGAGACCCTCCCAATCACCAGGAGAGGACCCTTGAGTCGGAGGTAATGATTGCCGGCTTAGGGAGTATACACAAGGACTGACAAAGACTGAAAGAGACAGTTCACCTGTGTGAGTATTCTGTGTGAGTAAGTAGAGAGGAATTTCTGTGTACTTTTATTTCTGAAAAACTGGTGTTTGGGAGGAATGCTGGCCCTGGTTCTGAAAACTGGTGTTTGGGAGGAACACTACTCCTGGTTCTGAAAACGGCAAGACGTGGTGGGCAAGACGTTGCCATTGACACCATAGCCGTAGGAGGGCTGCTGATGAGCTACCCTCCTGTCTGGGGTCGTGACGACCCATGTCGGGAAGCTTGGGTTGTGAGAGGACCCATCTGGGGTCATAGGACCCACCTGGAGGTCTTGACCTGCTTGGAATCTGGAGGCTGTGGAGGCCTTTCCACTGACAGACTCTCTGGCCGAGAGCTCTGGGCGGACAGTGGTGCCAAGTGCTTATTTGACTCTGGAAACACCGGAGGGGGCACTGCTGTGTCTGTATGATTCTGTGTGTGTATATGGCTAGACTCGGACGACTTTGTTTTTGGATGTGGGACAAACTCCATCTGGACCTCTTGACATAATTATGTCTCATTTTAAGGGAGTCAAGGACAAAGCATCTTATCAGTCAGTTGAAGTGAAAAAAAGAAAAAATACATACTTTTTGTTCTTAGACACCTGAAAACTTCTGAGAAACTGCGGGGTGCCATTGTCTTATCTAATTCACATTTGTCTCTGTTTCATAGTTATATGTTTTGTGTTTGTCTGTTTTCCTGTGTAACACGCGAGATCTAACGTGGGCCAAGCAACTTCTCTCATATGCTGTGGGTAAGTGGCAGTGCTGCTCCCCTGCCCACATCTCCGCGGGGCCAGCCGGGAATTCGAACCAAGCCTAAGCAAGGAGTGGAAGGCCAGCTGCCGGGGAGGGTGGACTGTGTTGAGCAGACCTCTGGAGCCACCCAGCCAGAGCTGCTTCCAGATAGACCTGTTTTTTTAATAATGCTGGGCTGCCAGTTTCACTCAGCCTTGGTTTGGGGCTCTCAGCCATAGGAGGAAAAGGGTTAATGAGAGAAAGCAAGCAAAAAGCGGCAGGAAAAGAAAAGGGGTTAATTAAGAGATAACAGCAACCCCCATCCTATAAGAGTAATAAAAAGTAACTCCTGTGGCCTTGCTGAGGCAGGAGGGGGTGCAGCTCACCCACTCTTGAGATAACAGCCAAAATCACTCAAATGGTATTTTAAAATGTTTTGAGGTTTACAGGTCTGAGGGTGTGAAAGCATAAGTAAATGGTAAGGGTCAAAAAAAAAAGTGATCTAAAATGTATAGATAAATTCTGGTTGTAAAGTTCTGATAAGCTGATCCTACTACAGGCACAAGTTCAAGATTTTAAATGTCATCTGATGTATTAATTTTGTCTTTGATCACCAATGTCAATGTATGAAAATAATATATATTTTGTGTTCATTTGAATATCACTGTCTTAAATGTTAGCTTGCCAGATCTGGGGCAAGTTTACTTAGAAATGAGTCTTGCTGCAAACTTAGAGGAGAGGCTTGGAGCAGCTTGTGCTACTCGCCAAAATGCTAAAATAATTTCTGCCACTAACAGACAATTTGTAAAAAGGCAACAAGTTATCTCTGAAAAAGTCCTAAGGTTGAGTCTCTGTTGAGTCACCAGGATAAAGATTCACTTTGTAGTTCAAGTCAATGGTCAGAATCATAACAGGCCAGAAAAAAAACTGGTCCTGAGCACAGGGCCAGGAGGGAGGGTACCACATGGGCAGAGAAAGAAGACAACCCCTTGCGGAGGATGAGTGGGCGTGGATGAGATGTTAGAGGCGAATTTCACAGGGTGTGTGCAATCTCCCCCAATTCCTAAGACAGTAGAAAAAACAACTGGCTTGACATTTGGGAGGGGAGGTCTTAGGAGACCCAGAAACCTTGTTCCAGGGAAGCAAGAAAGAACAGCTCAGTTAATTCAAGTCCCAAGGATATCCCATGTTCTGCCCTTTGTGGTGGGCTCCCTGCCAGGGAGATAAGAGGGTTCCTGGGGAGAACACTCTGTTCCCTCCTTCCTGCTGCTGCCCCTAAAACTAAAAGGCAGGAACTTGACCCAAGCTTGGCTTCCTGGAGAGTTCTGTGGCTGTCTTAAGTCTGCATGAGATGGCAAGATGACATACCCGGTGTGTGAAGGAACACACACGGGGGTAGAGAGCCAATGCAGAGCAGGTACTCTGCGCTCCTTTGGAGATCCTGAGAAAAAGGCAAAGGGTCAGGAGGGTAAACTAACAGGAAGGTTAACTCATCACAGTGGTCCCTACATAACTGAGGCCTCAATACCAACCCTTTTAAAAATGTGTTTTAAAGATGTGTTTTCTGGTATAGATCTAAAAAGAAAATTAAGTTAAGATAGAGTTTATAGAGTGTTTTTGTATGCTAAAATAAGGTTTATAAAGTTAAGATTTTTTAAAAAAAAGTGTTAAATAAGATATCAAAAACTATATCTCTGTGTATTCTTATACAAGAATGCATCTTTTGCTGACAGTCATCTTTTCAGTTTAAGAGTAAAGTGTTTAAAACAAAACATGAAAATAATTGAAGTTTGTTTATAAAAAACCTGCAGTTTTAAAATTGAGAGGCCATGTGATATCTGAGCTTTAGTGTAACAGTTGGCTTAGGCCTAAAAGACAGAATGCTGCTGAAAAGAAAAAAATGTGTATACATTACACTATGAGATATTATAAACACAAAGTTAGAAGGTTTTAAACTACTTTAAGAAAACTTTAGATTTTTACAAAAGTTAAAAGTTAAAGCTAGATGTTTTCAAAAACAGCTTTTAAGATATTTAAATTCACAAGGCTACGAGACAGTTTAAGTTAAAAGGATGTTTACAATGACCTAAATAATACAGCAAAGCAGAAAAAATTATACACAAAGTTTTGTTAACATAGAGTTACTTAGAGACAACCTAAGAGATACTTAACATAGATGGCCCTCACCCCTCAGAGATCTGCTGATTATGGCTTTTAATTGGAGTTTTGAATAGAGATCCCAGATCCTAACAGTGACTCCAACACCTCCAGAGAAGACAGACGGGGACAGAGCGACCTCATCTGGATTGTGGTAATGCACTACTGGGCAAAACTGCCCAATGCCTCACCTGCCATGGATCTGCCTAAACGGTGGACAAATAAGACACTAGAGAGTAGATCACCCTGCTTTGGATGGACAGAGCGGGGTTCGATCCCTCTGAGTCTTATCCACAGAAAGATACCTACTGGTCTGGCAACTGAAGACTGGCCTGACAACGGAAGACTGTCATTGCCTTGAGACCTCTGTTCCCCATAAAGTCACAGAGAACATGCGGAGTCCAGGGTCATCTGTCTAGGTATGGGTAAGTCTCTGTCATTTTAATTGAGTTACACTTTTTGCTATAATTTAGTATTCCCAGATCTCTGGTGGCGTTGATGGCTAACTGTAATTTTGTTAGTTTAACAGCAATAGACAACCAGTTCCTCTCTCTGAGGCTACTAGAGTCCCTTTCTGAATAAGACAAACAGAATTGTCTCACTAACAGGCCCCCTGTTAAAAGATAAATAGGTTTTTGATGTAACTTTTACTAAGGTCTAAGAAAAACATATTAGCATTTAAAAAATGTTATGAGGTTTAAAATATAGAGGTCTAAAAAAGTGGTTTAAGTTTTGCGTGTCTGAAAAAATGTTAAAATGTGAAGGTTTAAAAGTCTGCAGACATGAAAGCCTAGGTAAGTTGTGAAGGTCTGAAAAAGTGATTTTAAGTGAAAAGGTGGTTTGAGATAAAAGTTAAAAAGGTTATAAAAATGTAAATTTTAAAGGTTCAGAGTTATAACATTAAAATCCTGGATACATGTTCTGATGAGCTGGTATATTTGTTTTTATCTGGATTAGAGGCTTGCTTGGCTCTCCCATTCTCTTCTAGATATATAAAATCATACTTCGTTGCTAAAAAAAAGCCAAGAACCATCCTCTACATTTAAAAATGACAGATTTTGTCTTAGTGGTATACAGTATGTTTCTATATTTATTTATATTAACCTGATTTTAGTTACTTGAAAACTTTTTATGATACTGTACTCTGTAAACAGATATTAATTGACTAAAAAACAGATTCTGTGTTGTGTAAATTATGGGCCACTTTAAAGTCCCTAAAAACATATGTTTTTAAGTGCCTAAATAGGCTCAAGTCTGAGGTGATTCTCATTGTCTCTTTAACAAACACTTGTTAGCCATTCTTTCTACAATGTGAATTACAATAAAAAGTTCCAAATGTAAGCTTCTGTAAACTTTAACTTCTGCCTCTAGTTTTTATCTATCTCAACAGATCACCAAATGGCTAACAGACACCATCCAGGCATCAAACTGCTTCAACTCCTATGAGTCCTGGACCTGCTGAGAGCTAATGACCAGTCCAGCTGATGTGACCACCCCTGTCCACTCCGCTGGATCATCGAACCAGATGTACCCCACTGCCCAACCCCCCCCCCCAGCTTTTGACTAATACCAGCCTGTTTGGGGCCCCTGAAGACGACACCCCCTCTCAGCAGGAAGCAGTCTAAGAGATTACAACGTCCCATTTCCACAGGCTGGAACTTTTAGTCAAAAGAAAACCCCCTGAGACTGGGGACATGGCGTGTGTAGTGCCTATTGGCACACCAAAACATTACCTGTTGAGGCCAGATAGACTCAGGTTCATTAAGCTGACGATATGATAAAACACCCACTTAAAGCAAAAAGGGAGCCCTTAACAGTTCTCGCAGTATCACTCCTATTAGGGGTGGGGGCAACAGGAGTTGCCACAGGAACCGCCTCCCTGTTTCTACAGGGACAACAGTACCAGAGTCTGCGAGCTGCCATTGATATAGACATAAAAAGAATAGAAAATTCTATCTCCCACTTGCAAGAGTAATTAACCTCACTCTCAGAGGTTGTGTTACAAAACAGGAGAGGTTTAGATTTACTTTTTTCCCAACAAGGAGGACTGCGCTGCTTTAGGTGAGGAATATTGTTTTTATATAGATTACTCAGGAGTAGTCAAAGATTCCATGGCAAAAATCAGAAAAAGACTCACAAAAAGAAAGTGAGAACGAGAACAAAATCAGAGCTGGTTTGAATCCTGGTTCAATTCATCCCTATGGATGAAAACTTTAATATCTGCACTACTGGGACCCTTGGTGATGTTATTATTGGCTCTAACCTTTGGGCCCTGCATTTTAAACAAACTAATAACTTTTGTTAAAGAAAAAATCAGTGCAGTACAGATTATGGTTCTCAGACAACAGTACCAGTTTCTTAAAAATTCTCCAGGAAGTGACTATAAACTAACCAATGCTAGTGATCAGGAGCTTAAACAGCCGTTCCATGATTGGAACAGTCACAAGTAAAAGGGGGGGATGAAAGGACAACACCAAAGCAGCCAAACCTTAGTCAGGCTTCTAAGAGCACCAAAATCGTGTAGGCCCAAGTCAGAGGCAACGTTACTCAGAACAGTTCCCAAAACTGAAGTAAGAGAAACAATTTCTGTAAGAAAAACAATTTCTAAGGCAAACAAGATATGGACTGCAGACTAATGGCCTTGGGCTAAGGATCTCCTCCCACCCACATTGACTAAGACCCTAAAGTTTACATTTTCTAGTGCCCGCGACCTTGCTATATGCCAGCACCAATCAGTTTAAAGGTTAATACTCACATCACTATAGACTCATGCCTGATAATCTGTTGCTATGCTCTGTCTTTAAAAAAACATATATAAATCATATTCAGAATGTGTTAATTTGTCACTCCCACCTGCCTCGCTTGAGGCATCTATGGGAGCGGACCCCAACACGTTGGAAATAAACCTCCTGCTTTTGCATCAATCTCGAGTCCTGGTGATTTCTCGGGGGTCTTCTTCCATCTGCCCCTAACATTACCCCTTTTGCAGGTGGGAAATCTGAGAAGCAGCAGGATGAACTGACTTGCTCAGTGTTTCAGCTAGTGAATGTTTATGGAGGCTTTGAACACAGGCAGTCTCATTGTAGGGGCCATAAGCTTGACCGATGTGCTTTATGGTCATCCCTCATCATCCGAGGGAAGATTGGTTCTGGGACCCATCAGTATACCAAAGTTGATGGATGCCCAATGATAGAATGTGTGCTTAGCATGCATTGGGTCCTGGGTTCAGTCCCTAGCATAAGGTGTGGAAATGGAGTGAAAGGAAGAAAGAAAATGGTAGAGTGGTTCACCATAACCCCCCCCCCCAAATCCTCTCTTCCCTACTTTGAATCATCTTTAGGGGCTAGAGATGGTGTAGCCCAGGGAGCTAGTGTGAGCCCCTGAGTTTTATCCACACTGCCATCTCTGAACTACTTTTACCTGTGCAGTTTTCTATAAAGTTCTTGAGTATCCTCCAACTCTGATATACTAGGGGTTCTGGAACCAATTTTTCCATAGATAATGAGGAGTAACTGTATACCACAGCAGTCAGACATATGGCCTCTACAATGAGACTGCCTGTGTTCAAAGCCTTCACCAACAATCTCTAGCTGGAACACTGAGAAAATCAGTTCATCACACCATCTCCAGATTGCTTAAACCTAACAATGTAAATGTGATATAAATAGTTGTCATGCGTTTCTTAGGGAATAAAAGATTTTTTTCAGTTCAGAGTTGGTTGAAACCATAGATGTGGAACTTATGGCTGTGAAGGGCCAGCTGTACTCTCTTCAAATGGTTGGATCAAATCTGTCATACATGTGGCAACCTGTATTCTAAGGGATCTGAAAGACGTACTGGGTTGGCAGGATGTGGTGGTACACACCATTAATCCTAGCAGAAGCAGGTGCATCTGTATGAATTCAAGTCCAGCCTGATCTATGTAGTGAGTAGCCAAAGGGTATCTGTCTCAAAACAAAAACAACAACAACACTGGAATTGTTTTTGGGACCCAGCCCCAAGCCTTGCTGTAAGATATCTGAGTACTCAATTGGCCATGTCCTCATGACCAATGTCCTTCTCTGGGGCGGTATCTTTAGTGAGAAGTTTGAATTGACTTCCCAAAGTCCCTTTAACTGTTTGTTGATGCTGGGCTGGAACTCAGGGCCTTATACCTGCTAGGCAAGTGCTCTATCACCAAGCTGCAGTAAAGGTCTCCATTAATTCAAAGCTCTGGAGTGAGAACTGTCAGAAGCCTGGCTGCCTGTCTCCTTTGGCAGTTCCTTTTCACTCTGCCTTTCCTCTAGAGATCTCTATAGCCCTTGGCTTTCTCACCCTCATGCCTGGGACACCTCCTCCCTCCACTCCTGGGCTTAATTTCTCATTTATTTATTTGTTTGTTTTGTTTTGTTTCACAGGGCTTCTCTGTGTAGCCCTGGCTGTCCTGGAACTCACTCTGTAGACCAGACTGGCCTCAAAATCACAGAGATCCATCTGCCTCTGCCTCCAGAGTGGTGGGATTAAAGGTGTGTGCCACTATGCTCAGCTTTATTTGTGTGTTTGCTTTTTGCTTTTTGCTTTTTTTTTTTTTTTTTTTTTTTTTTGCTTTTTTTGAGACAAGGTTTTTCTCTGTGTATTCCTGGCTGTCCTTAAACTTGCTTTGTAGACAAGATTGGCCTTGAACTCAGAGATCCTCCTCCTTCTGCCTCCAGGGTCCTGGGATTAAAGGCATATACCACCACCACCCTGGCTCAAAGCAGGAACCTGGAGCCAGGAACTGAAGCAGAGGCCATGGAAGAGTGCTGCTTATTGGCTTGCTCCTCATGGCTTGCTCAGCCTGCTTTCTTATTGAACCCAGGACCCATAATGGACTGGACCCTCCCATATCGATCACTAATTAAGAAAATAGCCTAAGGCCTGATCTTATGGAAATTTTTCTCAATTGAGGTTCCTTCCTCCTATCTAGCTTGGGTCAAGTTGACTTAAAACTAACCTGCACATCCACTTATCTATTTTTGAGGCAAAGTCTCACTGTGTAACACAGGCTGGCTTCAAACTCATCTTCCAGCTTCACATTCTTGAGTACTGGGATTGCAAGAGTGTACCGTACACCCAGGGATCATTTGTTCATTTCTTGAAGCCAGAATGCTGGGAGTAGTCCTCCGGTCTCCTTGCCCTCACTCCCCACATCCTATCAGTTACCAAGTCCCGTGACTTCTGCTCCATGTGTATCATCCCCTTCCCTTCACGTTCACAACTGGTTTCCTTGTCCAGCCCCCACATCCCCAAGAGAAAGCCCTCTGCTGCCTTCACTGCATCTCTTTTCTCCTTCTAGTCTATCCTCCACTCGAAGCCAGGGTGAATTTTAGAACAAAATTTGGATGTTGATTCTTTGGCCCCAAATCCTTTGATGGCTTTATTTAAATTCAAATTCCTGCACTTGTGTGATGAGGTGTTATGCTGTTAGACAAACTTATAGGATGGGCTCTGAAGTCCATGGAAAACGATTTTGATGCCAGGCCAGCCACTTCATAGCCACGATGAACTTTTGGTAGCATTTGCCTTATATTTTTTATTTTATTATTTTGCAGTACTGGAGATTGAGCCCAAAGCTTAGCAAATGCTAGGCATGTACTCACTCTGTCACCGATCTACACCCTCCACTTCCTGAAAACATTTTTTTTTCTTTTAGAGACAGTATCTGGCTATGTTGCTGAGGCTGACACCAAACTCATGGGTTCCTCCTATCTCATGTTCAGGAGTGATTCAAACCACAGGAACTCACAACACATGCCAGCTTTGACAATTATGCACTTTAATAAAATGCTGCTTGTTACCTCCGATTATTTTTAAGTTATCACAGGCCAGGAATCATTGCACATGCCTTTAATCCCAGCATATCACTTTGGAGGCAGAGACAGGTTGATCTCTCTGAGTTCCAAGCCAGCCTGGTGGTCTTTGTGAGCCAAGGCTACCTATCTAAACCGATCTCAAAAACAAAAGAAAACAAAAACAATAACAACAACGACAACAAAGAAACAAAATGAAAAGAAAAAATAATTGTGTAAATAAAATTATCAGGACTAGTAAGACAAATCAATATTGATTTAATTGACAGTTGATGATTTGTGATTATCATTAACAGGAGAGCAAGCTCTCCTGTCTTGTAGCCTGTTACTATGACATCATTATGATATTATTTTGGATTTTGTGATTCTCTCCCTAGCCTCAATTCTCACCCCACCCCTTTCCTTTCATTTACTTGTAAATGCTCTCCCCAGGCCTTCTCATCTTCTGCACCATCCTCTGATACCTCCAGGCCCTTTCTGTCTTGCTAAGACCCTACTCCAGACTAGTGAGGATGGCCAGTCTGTGGATCCCAAGCACAAGCCCTTCACAGGGCATCTCCCATACCATATTGTAATCATTTACTTGTTGCGCTTTTGAAATTATGGTCATCAATTTGATAGAGTTGGATTTCTTGCTTTGTTTTCTGTATATGGGGTCTTGCTATGTTAGCTAAACTAATCTCAAACTCCTGGGCTCAAGGGATCCTCCTGCCTCAACCTCCAGAATATCTGGGACCACAGATATATGCCACCGCACCAGCTAGGAACCCTTACAATTATTCGACACCATATTCAGGCTCTAAGTACGCTGTTAGGCCCACAGTCCCATAATATTTTGCTGAATGAACAAGAGATCCACCTGGTAGTAAGCAGTGTTCTCCCTCTGTCCACCTCCCTTCAAGGTGTCCTAGGCCCCAAGGCAAGCTTCTTCGAAGGCAAAAAGTAAGACCAAGTGAGACTGGACAAAAGTGGATTGTTTGACTACCTGGTCACTCTGAGAATTTCCTGTATTTGCCCAGATATTGTATATAATTTTATGTTTGTGAGACAGGATCAAAAGTAGCCAAGGCTGTCCTCAAACTTTTTATGTAGCTAAGAGGCTGAAGCTAAAGGTTTAATTCTCCTGCCTCCACCAAGTGCTAGGATTATAGACGTATACCATCATACCCAAGTTTATGTGGTGCTATGGATAAAACTCAGGACCTAATGCATGATAGGCAAGCCATCTACCACTGAGACACATTCCCACCTGCACCCGCAGGTATTTCTGCCCTTGAGTTTATAACTCTTAGTGAAAGGGTGGACCTTTTTTTATCTGTAAAATGGCTTTCTTGTGGGATCTTCTTGGAGATTCTGAGGGAACACATGGCAGTGCTTTGTAAGCTGCAAAGGGCTGCACGTAGATAATCAAACATAGAAAATGTGTTCTTTGGCTCACTTCTCTTCAAGCCCCCATATGGACACAGGCTGTCCTGTTTGTACAGCAATATCACTTGCAATCTGGTTACAATTGATTGACATTATCACTTTCTTTATATCTGGCAGGTTCCCAGCCTGCAGCAACAAGCTGATCACCACAGAGACCTAAAAAGCACCCTTGTCCCACTGGTATCATATTTACAAACAACCCTGAAAGTGAATTATTTTGCAGATGGCTGGTCTCATCTATTCAATCCTGATTCTATTAGTTCCAATTTCAGAAGGCGACATTTTCTGACGTTGTCCCCTTAAGCACAAGCAAAAACTATGGATTTCTGTTTTTGTTTTCAGTGGAAAGAAAGAACTGGCAGCACAATGAGGAAAACAGACAGATGGAAGGGAAGGCTTGGGGGGTGGAATGCAGGATCACCTCTCATTCATTCACTCACAGACTGCTCAGATCCAGTGTGCCAGTTAGTAGGCGGTGCCTGGGGATAGAGCTGTGGACAACATTGGTCTTACTGACCTCACAGTCACTTGGGGTGGGGGGAGAGACTTTTTTGGGGTGTTTTTGTTAAATATTTGGGGACAAAGTCTTACGTAGCCTATCGTATCCTATCCATGAACTACTGAACTCCTGATCCTCCTGCATTCACCTCTCAAGTGCTAGGATCATAGGCATGTACCACCCAAACCCAGCTATACAACAGTTGTCATATGTGTGGCAAAATCCACACAAAATGGAAGAACAGGAGACACTGTGTATAGGCTCCTAACCTTCCAGAGATTTGCCAGAGTAAGCAGCATCTCAATTAAAATCTGAAAGATGGTTGAAGGCCAGCCCTAAATAAAGTTAGGGGAAGGGGGCAAGCAGGAGAGCAGAGTGAAGAAAAAATGTTCCTTGAGAAAAAAGTGTCCAGAGAATCTAAAGAAAGAAGGGAACATGGTTAATTTGGGACCCTAAACGAAAATTAGGAGCCAGGTGTGAGAGTATACACTTGTGATCCCAGAACCTGGAAGGCAGAGAGGTAGGAAGACCACAAGTTCAAAGTCAGCCTAAGCTATACAGTGAAACCCTGACAAAAAGAAATGGAGTGTGCTAGGTGTGGTGGTGCACACTTTCAATCCTAGCACTCAGGCCTGTGGGGCACTGTGAGCCTGGTCTACATATCAAGTTCCAAGTGTCTCAGAAAATAAAAATAAATAAAAGGAAATGTAAGAAAAGAAAGGGGGTGAAGTAAGCACAAGAAAAAAAGAAAAATTCAAGGAGTACAGGAGTAGAAGCATCATGAAAGTGGGACAGGAAGGAAAATGATGAATTCTGTTTATGATATGCTGAGTTTTAGTTGTTTGGGGACCATTCAAAAGGATGGTCCAGGTGTCAGTTGACGACTATATGGACTTGAAATCAAGAAAGTGTTGTGTGGAAGCTGGAGCGATGGCTCAGTGGTTAAGAGCACTTGCTGTTCTTGCAGAGGACCTGAGTTTGGTCCCTGTACTCACATAGCAATTCAAAAACTCCTGTTAACATTTTCAGGGGATCTGATGCCTTCTTCTGGCCTCCACAGGCTCCTTCATACACATTGTACACATATATTCACACAGACTCACACACATGTATATAAATAAAGCATTAAAATAAATCTTTATAAAAGAAGAAAGTTGTGGTAGTGAGCAACAAATTGGAAGTTGGGAGCTCCTGTGTAGTCATGTAGTCTTTAAACTGATAATGTAGCTTCAGGTTACTCTGAGGAGGGCTTGCAAGAAACCTGAGACATTTGGATTTGACTCCATATAGTCAATGCCTTTGAACCAAGAGGTGTTTAAGAGCAAGTAACAAAATTCAAGCTGTGTTCCAGGGATGAGGCTGTAATGTAGGAGAGACAGGGTTGGGCACAGATGCAATAGCTTTCTACAGAGCTCTACTGAGCCAGGTAGAGGAGAAGGGCCCTCATGAAAGGTAGCACATTGGACAGGACCAAGATAGCCTGCTGGGCCCTGTAGCTTGACACAGTGCAGTGTACTGCAACAGGCTTGTACCAGATAGCAGAGACAACTGTTAATTTTTTAGAGTCACCAGCATGGTGATGCATGCCTTTAACCTCAGCACTTACAATAAAGATGCAGCAGAATCTCTGTGAGTTCTAGATCAGCCAGGGCTGCACAGTGAGATCCAATTTAAGAAAATGACAGATTTTGAAACACTATTATCAAAAACTCTAAAATATTAGGAACATTAAAAATTACTGTACAAACTTAAGATTAAGTAAATTATGTTAAACACAAAGATATTCAATTCTGAAAACCTATTATTTTCTGGAATTGAGTGAAGCTCAGTGGTAGAGCATGTGCTTAACAAGAATGATGCCCGGGCTCAGTCCTTAATACCAAAAACAAACCAAAAACCAATAAAAAGTAAACCTTGGGCAAACAAAAAATAAATACAAGCAAAAAAGCCCTTATCACTTCATGTTTATGTTGCTACATTTTACTATTATCTAGACCCTCAAGGTTACTTGCTCCTGGTGTATCTTCCTAATAGAAATGCTATAATGGAGTAGTACCACAGGGGATCTCTTCCCAACCTCCTGTTTAATGAAATCACACCTGTAGCTGTCAAACATTATAAATCAGGGCTTGGCTAATTATCTAGAAAGAATTGATGGAGACACTGTTTAAAATGCAGATTAGATTTGAAATGTATTGTGGTTAAGCATGCTGGTATATGTCTGTGATCCCAGTACTTGGGAGGCTAAGACAGGAGGATTGTGAATTAAAGGGCCATCCTGGGCTACAGAGTGAGACTGTATTGTCATTGTCACTGGATAGAGTGGACTAACCTGTAATCACAACACAAGGGAGGAGAATCAGGAGTTCAAGGTCATCCTGGACTACATATCAAGTTTGAGGTCAGCCAGCCTGGGCTGCATGAGACTCTGTCTTTAAAAATAAAAAAAAAAAAAAGAAAGTTAAACAAGAAAACAACAAGTGTATTTCTTTCTTTTACAATGTGAGTGTACAAAAAACTAAGGAAATATTCATACCAGTCCAGCAAAGAAGTTGTTTATATCATTGAAAATGTGTGAAGTTCCAACATCTATATATTTTTGTTGTTTTTCTTTCGCCTTGTTTTTGTTTGAGACAGGCTAGTCTCAAACTATGGATCCACCTGTTTCGGCCTTCTGAGGGCTGAAATGACAGGTATTAGTCACCAAGCCAAGTTTTTTATTTTATTTGTTAGTGCAAAAAACATGAACTGATGCACTTGTTGAAACGTACATTCATTTTTATCTATGTATTTATTTTGGTTTTTCCAGACAGGGTTTCTCTGTTGTAACTCTGACTATCCTGGAACTCACTTTGTAGACCTGGCTGGCCTCAAACTCAGAGATCTGCCTGCCTGTCTCCGAGTGCTGGAATTCAAGGTGTGAGCCACTACACCAGGCTTCATTTGTTAATTGTAAACATAATTGTAGGTTGGCTATGGATATAAGAGTTTAGGAAACATTGGCTCATAAGATGCCTCAGTGGGTAAAGGTGCTTGCTGCCAATCCTCATGGCCTGAGTTCAATCCTAGAACCCATTTAGTGGAAAGAGAGAGCCAACCCCTGCATTGTCCTCTGACCTCCACATACTTGCACATGGACACACAAGCATGTGAGCGCGAGCGCGTGCGCGCACACACACACACACACACACACACACACACACACACACACCCCAAAACAAATAATAAATGTAAAAACATTTTTAAAGAGTTTAGCAAAAATCAATGAAAGTATTCTGGAAAAGGTGGGCCTCATGATGCAGATTTATCACCAAAACTACTCAGTAGCCTGAGTAAGAAGAATAACAGGTTCAAGGGTAACCTGGATGTGATGGTTTGTGTTATCTGTCAACCTCACAGCATTTAGAATCACCTGGAAGGTGCTGAGTGTGTTTAGTCCCAGTAATCCGGAGGCAAAGGTAGGGTGAATCTCTGTGAGTTCAAAGTCAGCTTGGTCTACATATCAAACTCCAGGATGGCCTTTATATATCAAACTGCAGGACAGCCAAGGCTACACAGAGAAACAAAACAAAACAAACAAACAAAGAATCACCTGGGAAATAGGACTCTGGGCATGACTGTGGAAGATTATCGTGATTAAGTTAGTTGAGGTGGGAAGATTCATTGTAACACCATTCCCTAGATGGGATACTAGATTATGTAGCTAAGCAGCAGAACTTGCATTCATCAGTCTTTGCTTTCTGATTGTGGATCTGATGTGGCCAGCTGCATCAAGTTCCTGTTACTTTGACTTTTCCACCATGATGCAGTGTACCTTCAACCGTGAACTAAAAGAAACCTTTGCTCCTTTAAGTTGTTTTGTTGGTATTTTATCACAGCAAGGGGAAAAGAAGTTAAGACAAAAACTGACACTAAGAAGTAGGGCCGTTGCTGAGATAAGCCTAACTATGTGCTTCTTAGGCCTTAAGAACTGTTCTATGGCTGGGATGTGACCATTTGGAATTTTGAATTAGAAAAGCTCTAGAATGCTGTAAACAGAGCTTAATGGGACACCCTAGTGGGAACTTGGAAGATAAGAATGCTAAGAGAAACAGACAGTGAGGCCTGGCTCAGAAAGCTTCAGAGGGGAACAGGATTCTCAGGAACTGGACTAGGATGTCCTTTATGTAATATTTTGGCCAAAAATCTGGCTTTATTTTTACTTCTGTCTTGAGAACCTGCATGAAGTTGAATTTAAAGATAATGGACTAATATGTTTGGCAGAGGAAATTTCAAAACAGGAGAACATTCAGGTTAGTACAGAGAACCCAGCTGTAATTGTTAGAGATCAGAACCACTGCAGAGAGCCTACCTGTGCTTCACTAAGGCACTATGAAAGGTGTCCTGAAGGTAAAAGCCCACCCAATCAGAGGCTCCATCTTGTCAAGATCCAAATTCATTTAAAGGAAGAAAGCCCAAGTTGAAGGGTCTCCCTACTCCTTAAAGCAACTGCCTGGGAAAGTGCTTCCTGCGGACCAGAAGCTGATAGAGGACGCAGGGCTACACCTCTAGCTGGTAGTTGAACTTGGCAGCATCATCCCTGTGGTCCTGTTTTTACAGACATGGAAGGTATAAAATGGAGGAGGTCATGGAGTCCTGCTTAATGGTTTCAGAGAGCAGCTGAAGCCAGACAATGTGTGGCAATATGTATGCAAAGAGGCCCCAAGAGGCAGTTCTGTGAAGCTGTGAAGGTGAGGCCTAGGTTGTAGCAGAGACAGGATGTTGGAGATGCCAGGACCATGGACTGAAGAATAAAGCCAGCCCAGGAAAGAATTCTATGTGTGGTGAGGGCAGCAGAGCTAGAGGGGTGGAGCTACCCAAGCCTCTTGGAGCACAGTTAATTATATTATGAGCCCTAGTTGTTGGATATATATGTAGCTGTAGCATTTGGTATTTTCCCTGCTAAATTTTGGGTTTGCTTTGGTGTAATTTGTTTCTTACTAAGCTCCACTCTTACATTTTGAAGTAGGAATGATTACTCCATTGTTAGATTATGTTGGAAATATGTAACGTTTTTTATTTTGTAGAAGACACAGTTAAGAGATTTTGGACATTAAAAATTCCCATTCATTACTTTGGTGTGCACATGTGTGTGCACATGTGGAGGTCAGAGGACAACTTTGTGAAGTTGGTTCTTTCTCTCCACCTTTCTGTGAGTTTTTGGGGTTTGAATTCAGGTCACCAGGCTTGCACAGCAAGTACCTTGACCTGCTGAGCCATCTCATCAGCCCTGATAGACTGGACTTTTAAACTTTTGGAATTTTTAAAGGTTATAGGGACTTTTAAAATTGAAGTGAATGGATTTTATATTATAGCATAGTCATAACCTTAGCTAATGGGGACAAAGGTGAAAGGTTATGGATTAAAAGTGATGTGTTTGGCCAGGCAGTGGTGGCACATGCCTTTAGTCCCAGCACTCTGGAGGCAGAGGCAGGCTGATCTCTGTGAGTTCGAGGCCAGCCCGGTCCACAGAGTGAGTTCCAGGACAGCCAGTTACAACAGAGAAACTCTGTCTCAAAAAAAAAAAAAAAAAAAGAAAAAAAAGTGATGTGTTTGATGCCAAGTTGACAGGAGGTAAACTTGTGATGGTGTTATCAACCTGATAGAATCTAGAATCATCCTAGATGGGCCTCCCGTCGTGCCCAGATTGTATTAATCGAAGTGGGAAGATTCACTCACCAGGCAACACCATTCCCTAAATGGGACACTGGATTGTATATGTCGAGAAAGAGGTGAGCAGCAAATAGTGAATGCATTGATTCCTCTCTGTTCTGGGTCGTGGGTATGATATGACCAGGTGCTCCCAACTCCTTGAGTTCTCTGACATGATGGACTGTACCTCGTACTGTGAACTAAAAGGAACCTTTTCTCCCTTAATTTGCTTTTATCAGACTATTTTTAATCACCATAACAAAGAAACTAAGATACTGATACAGGGTGTGTTTAAGGTCATTATAGACAATTTTGGACAATTTATTGAGACTGTCTCAAAATACTGGAACCTGGGGTATAGTTCAGTAGTAATTTGTATTTGGGTTGGGGAATGTAGGTCAGTTAGTTGTTAGAGTGCTTGCCTAGCATGCACAAAGCCCTGGCTTCAGTTGCAAGTGTCATATATACTGGGCATGGTAGTGCGTATCTACAATTCCAGCACCTGGGAGGTGGAGGCAATCGGATCAGAAATTCAAGATCATCCTCAGTTGTATAGCAGGTTTGAGTCCAACATGAGGTACATATGACCTGTCAGAGGGAGGAAGGGAAGGAGGAAGGGAGGAAGGAAGAGAGGGAGAGAGGGAGACAGAGGGTAGCCAGGAAGGGGTCGAAAACAACTATGAGTGAGCTGGAAATACAGCTCATTGGTAGCATGGTTGTCTAGCATTGCTTGTCTAGCATATGTGTGACCAGTCACCAGCATTGAAGAAAAACAGCATGTTGTAAGAATTACCTATTTATAAGGAATCCCCAATGGAACATTGAGTCTCTTTTTAGATTTCTGTGTATGAGTGTTTGCCTACATATATGTATGTGTACCATGTATCTGGATGATTGTGAGCTGCTTTATAGGTACTGGGAACCAAACCTGGGCTCTCTTCAAGGGCAGCAAGTGCTCTTTTCCTTCCTTCCTTCCTTTTTTTTTTTTTTTTCTTTTGGACAGGTTTTACTATGTAGCCTTGGCTTGGAATTCACTATGTTGATCAGGCTGGCCTTGAACTCCTCCTGTCTCTTGCCTCTGCTGGAAAGTACTCTTAACTGTTGAGTCCTATCTCCAGCCCTGAGTGTTGTATTTTAATTATTCTTTTGTTTGTCTGTTTTGTTTTCGACAGTACTGGGCTCATAATATTTGGCAGCATGCTGTCTTGTGATTCTGGGTAGTGGCAGTAAGCCCCAATTCCTGTTCTGACATATGATCGTGAGGGGAAGCAGCCAGTACTCTATAGTGTATTCTGTATCTGGTAGGTTAATATTCCTTACATATTTGTTTTTTTTTTTTTTTTGAGGCAGGATTGCGTGTAGCCTAGAAGGGCTTCAGAATATGTAGCTGAAGATGCCCTTGAACTTCTAAATCTGTCTCTACTTTCCAAGTGTTGGGATTATAGGTGTGGGTCACCACTCCATTAAATTTAGGTTTATTGAAATCCAATCTTGATTCATAGTTGTTTTAAGTTACAGTGGGTTCCACTGCACTAATCCCCTTCTCATATCTTTAGGCAGTGCATGCAAGCCATTTTTGTTTGGAAACCAGTAGTTTATTCTAATGAAACAGGCCTAATTTCCTAAGTTCATCAATACAACCTGGTATTGGTATAGAAATCTTCCCAAGCCTCCCAGGTAACCAAAAGCCAGAGAGGGCTGTGGTACACACCTGTAATCCTGCAAGCAGGACAAAAACACACCTAGTGCCCCCCTGCCATTTGGGGGTTGCTAGCAACCTGAGCACTATCATGTTGCTTGATCACACTAACCAAGTCCCACTCATCTATCTACTCAGAGAAAAGTGATCGCTGTCATGTAGCTTAAGCCATGAATGTCCTGCTTCCTCTTATACACATAACATAGGGTACACATGAACTAAAAAGCACTACCCTGAAGTGTAAAATACCCTTTTCCCTAAGAAGCATGAAAACTTTCTCATGGTGGGCCTGAATCTACTTCAGACCCCTCCTGAGCAGTCAGCATTAATACTTTTTTTTTTGTCTGAAAAGACAATCCATCTTCAAACCTAAGTCAAACTTTCCCAGACATTTTTCAGGTTGGAACTAGTTGCTCAAAAAGTTTCCTAGGTGGGCCTGGTAGCACACACCTGTACTACCAGATACTCAAAGGCTAAGACTGAAGAGTTGAGGGACAAAATAGAAAGAAAGGGAGAAATAAGAAAGAAGGAGAGTGAGATAAATAGGAAGGCAGCCAGGTGTAGTGGTTCACCCCTATCTTGGTCAACCTCTGGAAACAAAAACAAAACACCTGTGTGGTAGTTTACCAAAGAAAGCAAATGTAGCAGAATGTTAACAAGCAGCAAATGGAGCTTGTGTTTCCTAGGAAGTTTGTATTTGACATTCTGACCTTTTTGATATGTTTGAGAATGTTCCAAATACAACCCCCCAACACACACACACCAGTGTAAAGTTCTGCTGATGTAAAACCACAACTCTCACTTCAAAGAGGATAAGACACAGCTTATTCTGGAGCCAAATGTTTTCCCAAATACCATGTTCCAAGGTGGTAACAGTTTCATTAAGTTTTATAGTAACAGAACAAAGAGAGGCATGAATCAAGACACTTTTCAAATGCATTGATGGGAACATTGGGTAGGCAGATATAATGAAGGGGAAATCTCTGCTATAGGTTTCAGATGCTATCTGGCAAGATTTTTAGCCTTTGGATTGGTGGAGGGATCTATTAATAGGTTCCAAAAGGCTTTATTTGATCAGTCACAAGAATATTAGGTCAGACAGAGGTAGGCTAATAAAGGGGCTATATAAAAGGGGCTAAAGACAGCCTAACATAAATTGTAATTAGGCTCTGGACCTGCAGTTCTTCAACCTTCCCACAACCACTGAAGTTTTCATCCATTAATCAGTGTTACTGAAGGTGCAGTTTTGTTTTTTGAGAACTGTCTGTTCACAGTGCTGATGCAGGAGAATTATCTCTATATTGAAGTAAATGGCAAGACACCTATAATCCCAGTACCTGAGAAGCTGAGGCAGGACTATTAATTTGAGGCTAGGTTAAACACTGAGGCCCTATCTTTAAAAAGAAACAGCAAGTGTTGAGTGAAATTTTCCGGGGAAATGTGAACAAACATCTCTAACCCAAGACAGACTAATATAAGGATTCCACCAGAGTCCAGCTTGATGAACCATAGCGAATTGTGTTAAGGAGCACACCCAGGTGAGAGGTTACTTACAGGAGACTTGGTGACCCCAAACATCTGCATCACCTCAATGTCCCACCTCATCATGAAGGATGACTTTATGGAAGCTCCACCTTGAAGTCCCCCTTTAACCATTCACTTCCCATGATCACTTGCAGCTGGAGGGTTTGACAGAGTGGTGGCTGGAAGCACAGGTTTGGCACCTTTGACCCTCCCCTCTCCTATTCCATTACTATTACTATAAGGCCTAGTTGTATATTATTGTGCTCAATTGCCATGGCTACTGTGCCATGGTAATCTCAATCCTCAAACAATGGCATGATCATGTTGTCAGGAAGAAAATGGCATACTATTAGGGGATGGCAGGGACAGCACAGTGGTGTGCTAACTGCAGTCCCTTCTCCTCGGAGGGAGGATTTAAGCCCATTGAGAATGGAATGGATTGGGGAGTAGGTGGCTAGATGAGGTCAAAGGGCGTTTTGTAAGGGCCTTGCAGATCCTTGTGATGACTGTGGCTTTGGTCTGTGAGATCTACGGAAGCCACAGGCAGTCTTTGAATGACCTGATCTGATTTATACCTCTAAATAGCATTCCTCTGGCAGCTTGGTTGAGACTGAAGGAATAAAAACTAGGGAACAGCTATGAGCTAGTGCCACATAATATAGGCAAGAATTAGTGGTGGCTCATAACAAAATGTTATCTATATGCCATAAATATTTCACTAATCTAAAAAAGCTAGTCTAACTTTGGAAAAGGGGCAGACACCATGCTATTTTTCTTTAAACTGTGAAACATCTCAAATATACAGTAAACACATCCTGTACTCTTACCTTCACATAGCCCTATTTCCACACCCATAGCATACATATACCAGCTGCTCCTCAGATCCTACTGCTGACAGGGTGTAAAGCCCTTCCAGCTGCTGGTGTGGGGACTTATACCACACTGGATACACTTATTTTGTTCTCTCAGGATTGCTTCACTGTTGGCGTTAATGCTTAAGACTCTAGACACCCAGCCCCATGAACTACTGCACCAGGGGAATAACAAGCTGATTTTCTGTGTTCATGGCTTTGCAATAGCACTCTTCACATGGCTTGCGTGGGTTGGGGTATGGATTTGGGAATATGAAGGCAAGCATATCCTTTTCAGAAAAGCATAGGGGACTAAGTATGGTAGCTCAGCCTTTAATAGCACTCTAAAAAAAAAAAAAGGCAAGGTGGGCAGTGGTGGTGCATGCCTTTAATCCCAGCACTGGGGAGGCAGTGGCAGGTTGATTGGAGACAAGGGCCAGCCTGTTCTACAGAGTGAATTCCAGGACAACCAGAGTTACAACAGAGAAACCCTATGGGGAGACAAACAACCAGACCCTATCTTGAAGGGAAAAAAAACTTACTGGGAAGGGACCCCATGGATAGGTACTAAAATAGGTCTAAATCAGCTCCAGAATGATTATCATTCATGTTATAAAATGCCAAAAATTATGTTTGAAAAAGGCAACACAAAACCACAATTTATCATTTTGTTTAATGTAGCACATCACCTAGACAGGCTTGTAACACAACAGTACAAATTCTCCAGCATGTCTCCTAGAGACCATTTCACGCACTGCTCTGTTTGGCCGCTAGCCTCTTGTCTCTCTCTTCAGCAATGGTGAGACGGATTCCTTTTCCTCGGGGAAGAGAAATCCATGGTTTGTTGCCCTAGAGGAAAAAGAATGAAGACAACTCCATTCGTCAGATAGCATAGGACACACCTGTTCTCATTTACTGGTAAAGTCAGGTGATATGCTGACTGCTATGCAGGTAGTCCTGAGGAGACTCAGATGTTAACCTACCTATCATTGATTCCAGTTGCTATGGCCATTTTAACCAGCCATTGCTCGTATCTGTAGATATGGATGATGCCCTTCACACTTAACACCTCCCAAATTTACTGAGTATGAGGCACAACTAAGGAGGATCATTTATTTTTAAATCCCACAAACCACTTAAGGAAGACTGACTTCATTACTAGCACTGCTCATCAAATAGAGCTGGTTCTGTGACATCGAAGATCTCAGTAGTATCTATACCTCCATGTTTCCATAGACTGCTGAGAAGGGAAAGCCAGACTCACCTTGCCAATTACAAAAATGTTGGAAAGCCGTGTGGCAAAGCTGTTTCCATTGGCATCTTTTACATGAACCACATCAAAAGAGCCGGGATGTCTCTCTCTGTTGGTGATCACACCAATTCTTCCCAAGTTAGCACCTCCAGTCACCATACACAGGTTACCTAAGCAGGAAGAAAACATTCTGCTTCAAGCAAAGCACAGTATAAACTCCTAATCACCAATTAACAAAGCAACTCAGGGCAGAGTTTTGCCGAATTTACACAAGGTCCCAGGCTCCATTACCAGCACTGTAACCCTTACCCCGAACAAAAGCTGAGCCAACCTAGCCCCTTCAGCCAGCTAACTTACTTTTATGGATCTACAGCCTTAAGGTTTGCCCCAGCCCTCAATTACAACTAATATAAACCCCAGTTATCTACTTAAGGAACTTCTCAGGTCCTGATTATCTCTTGAGAATTGGTGTCACAGAGTCCCACCTAAATTTAGACTGGCCTTAAACTTGTAACCTACCTGTTTCCATCTTGATTAGCTGGTATTAGTTGTGTACCCAGTTACATTTAGAAAAAACAAAAAACAAAACCAACAACTATTCTTACACCTAGCTGTACAAATCACTCGGGGGACAGAGGATACTTACCGGTGTCAAACTTGATGAAGTCAGTTATTTTGCCCGTCTCCAAATCAATCTGAATGGTGTCATTCACCTTGATGAGGGGATCAGGGTAGCGAATGGTACGAGCATCATGGGTCACCAGATGTGGGATTCCTTTTGTGCCCACAAAGATCTTTCTCACTTTGCACAATTTGTACTAAAAGTATTAAAGGGTTGACACATTTAGTCTAGCTCATATACATCTGTTACAGTTGCTTTTAGTTCTTAGTCACTAGCTTCAAAATCACAACTGCAAGTTGTGCATCAGAATGCACAAACAGCTATTGTATTAGTTTGGTTCATCAACAATTATTTCAACGGGCATTTTCAATTTGGTACACTATTTGATATGCTTAAAGAAATCAAATCACTAGGCCACTGGACATGCCTTCCAGCTTGCCAGTAACAGGACAGTTCACAAGGAAACCAGAAGCCAAACAACCAATTGAATTAACCTTCATTTACAGCCAATAACTGAAGAAGCCCCAAACCTTTGTAAAAAACTGCCTAAAACCAAATTAAGCAAAGATGGTAATTAAAAAGAAAACTAAAGTTTGTCAATTTCCAACCCACCCAAAGTAAAGCTAGACCCACAAATGGAGACTTGGCAATAGGCCAAGCAGACCAAGTCAAGACTATTTCTAGTTCTTTATGTTTAAAGGAATAATACTTCAAAAAAATCCCTAGAAATAATTCTCCTTGCTTCTAAAAGACCACCAAAAGTTATTGCTCTGCCACAAAAAATTATCTCCAAGACATCTAGCAATAGACCTTACAGAGAGTAGAGGGGTTGGGGGTGTAGGTCAGTGGCAGAGCATGTGGTTAACATGTGAGGAACTGGGCTTAGTACCAAAATAAATTAAATCACACATCAGGACCTCACTGAACTGCTAACTAACTTCTAGACACACAATTTTAATTTGTTGACCCACCTTACCCTCCATGAGCAGGCACCACAGGCTCTAACTAAAAAAGTAGATTTAGAGGAAAAAAGACCTTATCTGCCTGCCATACTCACCTTGGCCTCCTCAGGTGTAATACGATGAACAGCAAAGCGACCCTTGGTGTCATAGATCAGACGGAAATTCTCTCCAGTCTTGTCAATGCTGATGACATCTGATATTAAATAAGTTTACCATAGTTATCCTCACTACACCATCTGAACAACTTTTTTTGGGGGGGGGCATACTCTTTTGACGCCACATAAAATTTAAAGTGAATGGGAATTTAGTTTTGAGAAGTAAGTCACACACATGTCACAGCCACACATTAAAGTAAAAATATCTAAACCTGTATTTCTTCTGAATGTACTTTAAGAACGAAAGCCCAAATAGCCAAATCTCTCTCCACACCCTATGTATAGTCTTCTGGGCAGCCCCCAAATCTATGCACATATCTCGGAGGTGGGGGATCAGGAAAGCCTAGCACTTTCTTACTCACATGCCACTTTTGGGAAGGAGTGGCTGGTGGTCACTACCAAGTGCCTCTTCTAGTCACTCACCCATAAATCCAGCAGGATAGGTTATATCAGTCCTAACTTTGCCATCAATCTTAATGAAGCGCTGCATGCAGATCTTTTTTACTTCATCTCCAGTCAGGGCATATTTAAGCCTGTTCCTTAGGAAAATGATCAGAGGCAGACATTCCCTCAGCTTGTGGGGGCCAGTGGATGGACGAGGAGCCTGTAAAAATTTTTAAAGCCATCATTTTAGAAACACCACTTGTAGAATTTACTCAAGCCCATCTCCCAGTTTTGAGCTTGTGAAATAGGCAAGACTATTTATGGCACCAAAAACTTCAGTAATTTACACAGGGATGGGTAACTTACAAAACTTTCAGGCCTTAAAATTCCACAGCAAAGGAGGTCTGCCTACTTGGAGACCTGAGTATGTATCTGTGTAAGTGTGCTATGTTAACATGTGGAGTTAATGAAACACAAATATAACCAAAATTGGGGTTAAGAGTATAGGCCCAAATATCCTCTACATTCAGCTTCACGAATAAGCCTGTTAAAGATATGTCTCAGGACACTTACACCACGACAATACTTACAAACACGCCGGTCAATTTATCCAGCATCCAATGTTTTGGAGCTGCGACACGCTTCAGATGCTTCTTGGGACCACGAGCCTGAGGGAAGTTTTAAATGCAACATTGTTATCGTTTCAATTACTAGCTTACGAAGCCCATTGTGTAAAGCCTTCAATGAACAGACTTTCTAATTTTCCTGGCCAATACAATGTGGGCAATGTTGAAAACACAGGATCCAAGTAAAATGCTGAAGGATTAGCAAGCTTTTTATCTAGTGTTTCACTATACAAAGCACCTTAGCGATTCCAATCGTTTACAGTTGTGCCGGGTAACTCCACAATACTGCTTAAAAGTGTGCCTGCTCACAAAAGTTGGGTCCTTTCTACGGCACCACGCTTGTGAATTGCCCAACTACTGGTCCTGAGATGCATTGTCAGACAGCAACAGAAAAATGGCCCAGGACGTTATCTGACCGTCAATCGAAAAGTTTGGTATTAACACACATCCATCTGGATAAAAGGCTTCTGGTATAAAAATCTACCCTCGGTATGACCACGTGCACTGCTGCTTTGTATACTGGAGGACTGGTACCTACTTTTACATTCAAAAGCGGAAGGAAGCCTTTTTAATGCTTCCTACAGTCGTTTACCCGCTACACTACACAATGTACTCAGTCCGTGTCAAAAAGACAAATGGACAAGAGCCCCTTCTCCAACCAGACCCGGCGTCCACATGCCCCAGGCTTGCATTCTGCACTCCTGGCTTCTCGCAGGTACTGACCGGGAGAAAAATAGCTTCTCCCGCGGCTAGGGGGATGTGTGATCGAGCCCGAGGCCTTGCCCTCTACAGCTGACTTCCCACCCTAGCCCAGGTCAACTATCTCCCTCGCTGAGGAGCCCATCTCCACCAGCCCACAGCAGCGCTGCCTTCGTCTCCACCCTGCAGTCGGCCGTGAGAGCCCTGATACCGCAGGGTAGCGTCAGTTAGGAAGGATGGAAGCCGATCCAACCCAAGAGCTCGCTGTACCCCTGTCTTACCATGGCTGCGCTGGGAACGGAAAGAGACTCGCCTTCTTCCGGTGAACGAAGAAATTAGGATCGGAGGCTGCGCGCGCCGGAGCCTGGTATGCTCCGCCCAGCCTCAGCCTGTCCCAGCAGGCGGGGACTCTCTCTTGCCATCTGGTGGTGGGAGGCCAGAGGTCCCAAGCTGGGAAACCGAGGCTGAAAGAATCTCCCACACGTTCTTCTTGCTGTATTTTCCCCTTCCTTCCTCCTCCTCTATATGCTGAGTGCCTTCCCAGGCTGAGTGGTGAGTGCTGGGATACCCAGACCAACTGCAACAGACACTTGCCTGCAAGAAGAATGAGCCTACAAATGTTACATGATAAAAAGATACATTTTGATACTTGATACTTTTCTTATGAATGGTTTCTCTCATCTTCCAGTGTTCCTGAGCCAGTCAGCCAGCACCATACTTAGAAATAGTCAGGGCCAAAGTACTTTTCTCTTTTGCTTTTGTGCAGATTGCTGAGGCAATGGGACCATCCAAGGTGAGAAGGTAGGATCTTTGCTTGAACCTGGAGCCCTGCCCATCCATTCCTGTATAACACATTTGCCACTTGTCATACTGTAAGGGTAGAGAGAGAGAACATTAGAGAGCGTCTGGTTACCTAGCCAGTATAGATCTGGTGATTCTATTTTCCTACTTTGAAGCTGTCCTTCATTCTCCATTTCCTGCTGTGAAGGAACAGAGCCCTCTCAGTTATCTGTGGCCTCCCCGAGGTATGTGAACTCTGCCCATTCTAAACTCCAAAGATCCAATCACTTCAAACTATTATGAAGGGGATTTTTTTCTCCTTTCCTCTCCTTATCTTTCTCTCTCATTATTGCATGTATAATTATATAATATATACATAACATATATATATATATATGCTTTATTGGCTGCTGGGGAGGACTCACTTTTTTCATATATATATATGATATATATAAATATATAATATCATATATATATATCTCCCAGGATAGCCTCGAACTCATAATTCTGCTTCAGCTGATGAGAGTTGGGTGTACAACTCTCATGCATGTGGGGGCATGTACCCCCACAGTCTTTTTTTTTTTTTTGAGACAGAGTCTCTCTAAGGTTAGCTTTTAACTTCTGGTCTCAAGTCTACTGAGTGCCTGAGATTACAAACAAGCAGACTATATACTTATGTATTTTTAATTTTTGAGACAGGATCTTCTTGACAAGCTAGGCTGGCCTCCAAATCAAGATCCTCCTGACTCATCTTCCTAAGTGATAGGATTATAAGTATGTACCACTACGGCCAGCCTATATATTTATATTTAATTGATGCATAGCAATTGTACAGATTTATGGGACACAGAATGACATGCCTATGTATGTATGTGTATATATATGTATATATATGTACATATATACATGTGTATATATATTATAATGATTAGTTCAGAGTAATTGCTACATCTTTCATCTCAGACCTTTATTTTCTTTGTGTTGGAAGCATTTAGAATCCTCTCTACTACGTATTTGAAACAGTCAACCAAGTATTTTCAACCATCAGTAGCCTACTGTACATTAACTATCCTCTTTCCACCCTTCCCAGACTCTGTTAACCACTATTCTCTATTTTGTGATTAGCTTTTAATGTAATTATTTTTTTAGGTTTATTTTACTTTTCATGTGTATGAGTGTTTGCTGGCATGTAGTCTGTGCACCACTTTGCATGCCTGGTGTCCCCAGACATCAGAAGAGACCTTGAATCCCGTGGAACTAGAGTTATGGACAGTTGTGACCTGCCATATGGATGCTGGGAACTGAACCAAGAACAATTGAGCAAGAACAACACGTGCTCTTAACAGCTGAGAATTCTCTCTAGCCCTTTTTATTTAGTTTAAAAAAGAAATGATGTATTGATTCTCTGACAATTTCATGGGAATGTATAATGTATTTTGGTCATATTCACACCCTTATCCCCCTTTCTTACCCCCTGCTACTCCCTCTAGAACCCTTCTTCTCAACATGTCCCCTTCCTACTTTAATGTCTTGCTCCCCCCCCCCTTCCCTTGAGACATGGTCTCTCTGTGTAGCCCTGGTTGGCCTAGAACTCACTATGTAGACTAGGCTGGCCTCAAACTCACAGAATCCTTCTACCTCTGCCTCTTGAGTGCTAGAATTAAAGGCCATGTACCACCACACCTAGCTTTCTTTCTTTTTTCTTTTTTTAATACCTCACTGAAGTAGCCGGGTGCAGTAGCACATGGCTACATAGTGAGACCTCATCTCCAAAACAAAACAAAACAAAATCCACAAAACCCAAACAAACAAAAAGCCCACTGAGTTTAAATTTTACTTGCATATGCATGGGTGTGGGGTTGTTTACTGGATCATGGGCAACTTAACAGTGACTACATCCCTGAAGAAAAAATATTCTTCATAGTCATTTAACAGCAGATAGCTGGCACTAAGGATGGAGCCTCACGAGCCCCTCCCCCATTCCATGCTGCAATGTTAATGACTGGATCTTTCACAGGTCTTGTGCAGGAAACCATAGCTGCTGAATTCACGATCACACTGACCATGTCGTGTTCAGAAGCCAGTACTCCTCCTTATCCTCTGGATCTTAAATCCCCTGCCCCTTTCCATCAGATTCCCTTACCCTGGGAGGTGTGAGTGTGTGTGTGTGTGTGTGTGTGTGTGTGTGTGTGTGTGTGTGTGTGTGTTAGCATTGTCCCGTTTTAGTCTGAAAGATATACTTTTTGGAGTCTGGCTTTTTTAAGACTGCCTGTGGACCCCATGATTCCTCAGCTTGGAACTGCCATAAATACCCAACCTTCTTCATGGTACCACCTAATAATTCCAGTCCTCAGCTTTAGAGATGCCAGAGATGCCTATAGCTCTGCTCTCTCAGGCTCTGGGAGCTGCCAGGCCCCTTGGGTCCTCAGGCAGGGTAAATACCTCATTCTCCCTGCTCAAAAGCTTAACTATTACTTAGCTCAACAGGCAGGAAGGAGTGATTGACTTGCCTGCCCTCTACTAAGCTGAACATTTCCAGGTCAGACCTGTCCTAACTCATTCAGGCGGGCCATTCACCACTAGCAGAGAACTTGGCACTGCACCCAGCACTCAGTAAATAGTTGCTGAATGAATAAACTGAGATAACAGCCTGCACATCTGGCCAGATCCTACTATACTATTCCTCCTACTATGGGCCTGAGCTCCTGATTCAAGAGGTTTCATTTTACAAATTTCTGTCCCTGCCCTCTCTTTACCCGTTAGTAATCTGCAAAGTAGCAAAAGAAAAATAATTTCCTAGCTCTTCTCTTCTAGACAGTGTTAAGTAGGAGGGGAAGGAGTCTTCTTTGTTTAAAACTAAGACAACATTTACAATGAATTATGTTATAACTAATTATTGGAAAGGAGCAATTAAATTGGGCATGATGCCACACAATTGTGACCCCAGCACTCTGCAGGCAGGAGGATTATGAGTTTGAGGCTAGTCTGGGCTATATAGTGAGACCTTGTGGCAAGAAACAAACAAACGAACAAAACAACCAGGCACAATTGACTGAAGGTAGGGGCCAGAAAGAAAATGAGGTGAGACAATGAAGGTTGTATAACCGTTTAGTCTTGTGATCACTGTGAAGAGATTCATTCAACTAACAGGATTCAGGGAGGAAAGTCAAACACTTTGGAGCATACCTGTAATCTCAGCATGTGGGAGATGGGGATAGGAGGATCAAGAGTTCAAAGTTAGGGGCTGGAGACATGGCTCAGCAGTTAAGAGAACTGGTTGTTCTTCCAGAGGACTTGGGTTCAGTTCCCAGCACCCACATGGCAGCTTACAACTGTCTGTAACTCCACTTCCAGGGGATCTGACTCTCTCAAGTAGACATATATGCAAGCAAAACACCAATCCACATAATAAGTAAATAAAAATTTAACAACAACAAAAAAAGAGTTCATCATTATCTTATACTGCTTAACAAGTTCAAGTCCTGCATGGATTGTATGAGACCTGACTCAAGAAAAGAAAAAAAAAAAGAGAAAAGAAGCAGGAGTTGATATGGAGAGTGAGGGATGACCATGGATATTCATTTAGAGAGGACAAGAGAAATGGCTATCCAGAGTTGTACTCTAGATCAAGGTTACACAACCCAGGAAGGAAGTGTTGGGGAGATGAATGGCCTGATCTCTTGTTTTCCATCTGTTGTTTTATTTGTTTTTATACCACAGCTTTCAAAGGATTTGAGGGAATCAAAACACCTTTTTCAATATGTTCTCTCAATTTATATTTATGCCCAAATGACATTATAGCAACAATAAAGGGAATTTGGAACATGGTAAGTAAATTGCAAGTAGTACCTCCCCAAACACCCTAAATACATCATCTGTCTTAGTTTGTTCCCTCTCCTAGTCTTTTTCTGATTAGTTTGTGTACATGCATACTTTTACATAATTTTAGTCCTAGCATACAGACAAATTTGTATTCTGCTTTTATTATATTAGAAACACTTTCTGAGTCACTACATAATTTCCATAATTATCATTTTAACAGCTGCATCATATTCCACTAAGTGGTTACCCCATAATTAACAAAAGTTCTCACTCGTTGAACATTTAGTTTCTTTTCTTTACTTCCTTACTTTTTATTAGGAATATTGCTGTGGTGGACAGCTTCTTTCAATAGCCATTTCCTCCAGTTGGATTATTGCCTTAGAATAAATCCAGAACTGGGGGATTGCTCAGTGGTTAAGGGAATGTACTGTTCTTTAAAAAAAAAAATTGTTTATTCATTTTACGTGTATTGGTGTTTTGTCTGCATCTATGGCTGTGCACTACTTGAGTGCCTGATGCCCTCAGAGGCCAGAAGAGGGTATTGGATCCCCTGGGACTGGAAGTTATAGACAGTTGTGAGCCACTATGTGGATTCTGGAAATATAACATCTTGTAATATTAACCAGGCTCTTAACCACTGAGTCATCTTTCCAGCCCAGTGTGTACTGCTGTGTACTGGAGTCTGATTCCCAGCACCCATGTTGGGTGGCTGACAATCCTGTAACTCCAGCACCAGTGTGTGTAGGGGGGCATTCCGATGGCTCTATAGGCACATGGCACTCAAGTGCTCATACATACATACACGTAATTTAAAATAATAAAAATTTAAGAAACAAGACACCAACAAATAAACAAAAAGAAAAATTCACTCCTTCAACAACCATTTATTGAATGCCTGCTCTGTGTCAAGCTCTGTGTTATGAACGAGGGATGGTGAGATGATTAAGACCTAGCTCTCGCTTGCAAAGAACTCACATTATAATGGTGGAAGCAGAGCAAGTGCTGGAAAGCTGGCAGAAAGGTGGTGGTAAAGCAGGTTGGATCTTGGATTTTAGCCTGGAGGGACACAAGGCTGAGCCCTGAAAAGAATACAGAGCTCAGGATCAGCTTTGTCCTTTAGAAAGGTAAAGGACATTTTTCCCTGCAGTATGACTCCAAGGAAGTGTGAGCATCATGGAAGAGGCAGAGTCAGACTTATTGCTGCCATTCAAGCAAGAAAGAGGCCTAAGAGACTCAGATCTGTGACTATGGGACTAGAGAGGCAGGGCAGATTAAAAAGGCATTGCAGATGGAATGATAGGATCAGATTGGGAAGTGATGGATGGGGTGGGCAGTGAAGGGCAAGGAAGTAATAATATTAGGGTGATTGCCAGGTTTTTGGTTGGTGTATTTACCTGAAGGAGGCAGAGCAGCATGCTTGGGGAAAAGGGCAGGAGGTCTATGTGAGATGTGGGGCTGGGGTGGAGGTATAGGATACCTCCCTTACCTAGGTATCCTATACATGTAAGCCTGAACTCCTAAACTTAGGTGTGCGATCTTGGTCAGAGGCTCGGATTCAGAACTGGTACATCCATGATGGGTCCACAAGAGTGACTGGCAATAACCATTAAAAGAGAGCACTGGGTCTAGGGATGTGGTTCTGCATAGGGCTTTTGGCTAGCATGTGCAAGGCCCTGGATTCTATCATCATCAGCACCACAAAACAAGGCAGAACCAAAACAAGGAGTACTGTGCTAAAGCTTCTGAAATTTCTTCGAGTAACATCTGTGCATTGCTAGGAATTGTTCCCAGAGGATCTTTTCAATTCTACCTCACTGGTGCCAGCTCCATAATTGCTTACTTTAAACTTTTGCTAATGTAATTTGTTTTAATTTGCACTAAAAACACGCTAGTGACATTGAAAGTTCCACCAGATACTTGTTTACTCATTCTCATGTGTGGAATGTCTCGGACCATTTACCTTTGGGAAACATGGGAGGGGCTTGGTCTATTTTTATGAGCTCTTTATGAAATACAGAAGTAAATCTTTTGTCATATATCAGCTTTCCAAGTTTGGCTCGAAGATATACTAGATATAGGTCTCTGTCTTTTCTTTTAGGTTTTTGTTTTGAAACAGTCTTACTATGTAGTGCTGGCCGGCCTTGAACTCACAGAGATCTGCTTGTTTCTGTCTCCTGGTTTCTGGAATTAAACACCACTTGCAGCTCTGTCTTAAAAACATATTTAAAACTTTATCAATTTATGATTGACAAAGAGTATTTTTGTATTGTATATTGTAAATAAATACAATAATCTATACAATTATTATACAAATATTATACAATTATAAATACAATAATTTATACAACTATACAATATATGAATATACAAATAAAAATAAATTTAGTGTTGAAGTATGTATAACAAAGTTAATATTTTGTCTATTTAAGAATCTTTTATTTATTTATTTTTATGTGTATAAGTATTTGTTGCATATGTATCTGTCCATCATATGCATGCTTGATGCCCAAGTAGGCCAGAAGAGGATGTCAGGTTCCCTAGAACAGGAGTTTCAGACTGTTGTACATGCCATGTGAGTGCTGGGAATCAAACCCAGGTCCTCTGGAAAAGCAGCCAGTTTTTTTAACTGAGCAATCTCTCCATCTCTCCAGCCCCCTCCCTTTTAATTTTAAATGGGGTCTCTCTCTGAATCTGGAGCTAGCTGTTTGGGTAGACTAGCTAGCTGGCAAGCAGTCGCTGGAGCCACCTGTCTCTGCCTCCTCGCTGCTGGGGTTACAGATGCGCACCACTACACTCAGTGTTTACACAGGCCTTCGTGCTTGCGTAGCAAGCACTTTCCCACTGAGCCATCTCCCCAGCCCTGCCAATTTGTCCATTCTTAACTGTAGCATTCAGTGGCATTACATCCATTCACAGTTTTGCAAGGAATCCCTTCATCTTTACAAACAGAAAATGTATCCGTTAAGTTCCCGTTACCTCTTCTTCCTTCCTTTCTATCCTGTCTTTTATTCTTTGACAACTTTGCCTGTGTATACAATGTATCTTGATCATATCCATCCGACTTCTCCCTCCCATTACCTTCCCCACCTGCTACACCTCCCCTACCACCTGCATGTCCTTTCCTTTGATTTTTGTTTAAACCATTGACTGACTGAGTCCAATTAGTGCTGCCTATTGCAATGTTGATTGATCTTGGTGTGCTCTTATGCAGGCAAACATAAGTGCAGTGAGTTTATGAGGACTATAGTCATGCCATATCCAGGAGATATGTACTCACATCACTCTTCCCATCCTATGGCTGTTACATTCTGCCTCCTCTTCCATGTTCTCTTAACCTTGGGTAGGAATTGATATAAGTGCCCCATTTAGAGCCAAGTACTCAGCAATCACTTATTCAAAGCACTTTGTCCAGGTATGAGTCCCTACATTAACTGCTGCCCACTGCAGAAGCTTCTCTGGCCAAGGTCTGAAAGCAGCATGGGCATGGGCATAAACGTTGAGAAGGCAGTTTGAGAACATATGCATTTAGCAAAACAACAGTAATATGTTCATCCTCTGGGGCTTATGGCTTCCCAAGCCATTTGGCTTTTATTCTATTTGAGACAGGGTCTCATTGTGTATCCCTGGTTGGCTTGGAACTCACTATATAGACCAGGTTGGCCTCGAACTCACAAAGATCCACCTGCCTCTGCCTCCTTAGTGCTGGGATTAAAAGCATGCATCACCACACCCATTGCCATTGGTCTTGACCAAAATTACAATACCAGGCATGCATTCTTTCCTGTGATGCGGGTCCACGATCCATTCAGAAAGTGATTGGTTACACCAATAACTCTCATGACTCTGTTGCATCAGTGGAAACATCTTGCCTGGCACATTGGCATTGCAATACTCAGGATCCACCAATAGGTAAGACCATTGATTACTGAAGTTTCTGTGCTATGAAATATAGCCAACAGGGAGGAAGTTGTCAGGTTAGATCCTGCTTGATTTCTTTATGTTCTGAAACCAAAGCATATTGTATCTTCAACAATGCAGTTTTACCAGCTAGTTAATGTTGGCAAACAAGAGCAATGATGTCTGGAACAATTTCTTCCAAGTTGATGCATTCCATCCTGGAAGGAAGTTGGTCAAGACTCAAGAAGTTCTAAAGAAAGATTCCTTAAGGCTCAGGAAGTAAATAACTCAGGATTCTCATAAAATCCCTGAAACTAGCAGGTGCATTAAACTCTTTCCTCTCCAAGATTATATGAGCAATAAGGACTGTTGAGATTCAGATCAGTCAAGCTGTCTGAAAGACACAGAGCCGCTGAGCTGCATAGAAGACACTGTGATCTAGTGAGCTGCCTGGAAGTCCTACAGTGCATTCTAGGTTTCCAGCTTTTTTGAGCTGTCACCCATGCTAGGGTGGGCTTTTGGTGATGCAGCTGCCTTTGAGTCATTCTTGATCCTGCAAGTAACCCCTCATCCACGTGCCTGGAACACCAATAAATTCACCAAGTGGGACTTTGGTGGTAACCCTAATTTGGTTTGTCATTAGTTCCTATGCTGCCTAGTTTTATATCAACTTCATACAAGCTAGAGTGATCAGTGAGGAAGGAGCCTCAATTGAAAAAAATACCTCCGTAAGATTGGGCTGTAGGCAAGCCTATAGGACATTTTCTTAACTAGTGATGATGAGAGGGACCAACCCATTGTGGGTAGTTCCACCCCTGGGCTGGTGGTCCTGGGTTCTATAAGAGATCAGGCTGAGCAAGCCATGATGAGTAAGCCAGTAAGCAGCACCCCTCCATGGCCTCTGCATCAGATTCTGCTTCCGGGTTCCTGCCCTGCTTGAGTTCCTGACCTGTTTTCCTTTAATGTTGAACTGTGATGTGGAAGTGTAAGTTGAATAAATCCTTTCCTCCCCAAGTTGTCTTGGACATGGTGTTTTATCACAGCAATAGTAAACCTAACTAAGACAATTCCCTATCTGAGGTGAGTAGACATTTGTTCAACTTTTCCCAGGAATGCCGTTACACAACAAATGGCAGTAGCCTGTGATGTTTCGGGGCCCTCCCTGAATAATAACTCAGAAGAAGGTATCCTATAGTTGCCACTAAGATTTTCATTTAATAACCCATGTCTTCCACAGAAGCATTGTTCATCCATGCAGAGTACCTATGTGCAAACTCTTGCAAGAAATTACATATGTATATTTTAAATTTTATTTTTAGAGAAATATTTTTTTCATGCTCTATATTCTGATCATGGTTTCCCCTCTGTCATCTTCTTCCAGATCCTCCCTACACAGTCACCCTCCCAGCTCCATGACTTCTTTCTCTCTGTCTTTGGAAAACAAACAGGCAAAAAAGAAAAAAAAAAGACAAACCAGAATTAAAAAAAAAAATAACAAAGAGAAACACCACACACACACACACACACACACGCACACACAAACACACCTATAAAAACATAAAATCCAAAACCATAATATGTAAACAAAAGACCAGAAAGCCAAAAATGTCCAAACAAAGCAATATGAGACAAGAAGTCTACAAAAATAACATTGAATTCATTTTGTGTTGACCATCTGCTATGAGCATGAGGCCTACCTTAATGTATGTAGTTAATAATACACTATAATATACCTGGTGAAACCCCATTAGAGAAGACTAATTTTTCCTTTGCAAGTGAGTATCAATTGCAGATAGCTTCTTGGTTAGGGGTAAGAGTCCATATCCACTTCCCTGTCTCAGCACTACAACCCTGTCTGCCTTGAACCTATGCAGGCCCTGTGCCTGCTGCCACAATCTCTGTGTGTTCATATGTGCATCACTCCTGTTGTTTCCAAAAGACACAGTTTTCTTGGTGTCATCTAACCCCTCTGGTTCTTACAATCTTTCCACCTCCTTTTCAACATAGCTCTCTGAGACTTGAGGGGAGGGGGTTAATGAAAACATCCCATTTAGAGCTGGCATCTCTGCTCTGGAGAGACGGCTCAGTGGTTAACAGCAGTTAAAGCACTGGGTGGTCTTCCAGTGGTCCTGAGTTCTATTCCAATAACCACATTGTGGCTCGCAAGTGGTACCCTCTTGTGGCATGCATGTGTACACGCAGATAGAGCATATATAATAGTTAAACCTTTAAAAAAATTGTGCTAGAACTTAAACTCTTCTCACATTGTAAAGTTGGGGGCCTCTTTGTTAGTTTCCATTTAGTTTCTCTGATAATGGCTGAGTGAGAAACTGATCTATGAGTATAGCAGAATGTTATTAGGAGTCATTTTATTGCTACGTTCCTTTAGCAGAACAATAGTATTTGATTTTTCCCTTGACACATGCTCTATCTAGTCTCAGGTTCCTGGCCACCTGAACAGTGTTAGACACAGGGGCTCCACCTTAAGGAGTGGGCCTCAAATCCAAGCAGAGAGTGGTTGCTCCCATGTTTGTACCACTATCGCACCAGTATACAATGTAGGCAGGTAACCATTGTAGATCACAAGATTTGTAGTTGTGTATTTGTGCTCCTCTAGTAGCATTCAGAGTACCTTCCATACCATGAACACTGGTTAGTAGGGGTGAAGGCTCTAGTTATGTACCAGGTCAGCTTCTATGTGTTCAATGAGATATGTGTTATTTTCAGCAATAGGGCATTACCATCAGTTTGTGGAGAACAATCAATAGACTTGTCAATAGCATGAGTTTTGAGTGGCTTTCCATGGGGCTTCTTGGTCAATGACTCAACTAGATGTAACCCATTCCTGACACTGGAAGTTTCACTTGGTGGTGAAAGATGTCTCCCTTGCTATTTGGTAACTTCATTTACATTTTTCATATATGTATATATTTTAAGAAGCTTCGGGTGGGGTAAGGGAGGGCACATGCCTTTAATCCCAGCACTCGGGAGGCAGAGGCAGGAGGATCTCTGTGAGTTTGAGGCCAGCCTGGTCTACAGAGTGAGTTCCAGGACAGCCAGAGTTACAACAGAGAAACCCTATCTCGGAAAAAAAAAAAAAAAAAAAAACTTCTACAGGAGTAGCTGTTTTTCAATATGAAACCCTCAATGGCCCTTAGTGAGTGCTATTTATCCCTCTTCATATTCTCTCACCTTTTGCTTCCCTTCTCCATTAATCCTCCTGCTCCAGCCACCCCATCTCTCCATAATTATATATTCTTATTTCCCTTTCCTTGGGAGATTGCCCCCCCAAATTTCTTACTCTATGTCTAACCTCTGTGGGTGTACAGATTGTAGCATGCCTAGCAAAGGCTTAAAGGCTAACATCCACATATAAGAGAATATACCATATTTCTCCTTTTGAGTCTGGGTTACCTCACTCAGGATGATTTTTTTTTTAACATTGTCTCCCTGTGTAGCCCTGGCTGTCCTGGAACTCACTATGTAACTAGGCTGGCCTTGAACTCACAGAGATCCGACTACCTCTGCCTCCCAAGTGCTGGGATTAAAGGCATGCGCCACCACTGCCCAACTATGAACTTCATTTTTTAACGACTGAATAATATTCTATTGTGTAAATGTACCACATTTTCATTACACATTCATCTGTCAATGAACATCTGAGCTGTTTCCAATTTCTAGCTTTTATGAGCAGCAATGAACACAATCAAGTGTCTCTGTAGTAAGATGTAGAGTTCTTTAAGTATATGTCTAAGAGTGGTATAGGTAAATCTTGAGGTAGATCTATTCCCAGCTTTCTGAGGAATCACTGATTTTCATAGTGGTTAAAGAAGTTTGCACTCACACCACCAATGAATAAATGTTCCCCTGTCCCCTAATTCTCACCAGCATGAGCTGTCATTTGTTTCATTGATATTGGCCATTCTGACTGATGTAAAATGAAATCTCAAAGTAGTTTTGATTTGTATTTCCTTGATGACTAAGGATGCTGAACATTTCTGTAACTGTTTTTAAGCCATTTGTGAAATGGCTTTTCATTTCATTTCTCATCTTTTTAGAACTCTCTGTTTAGTTCTGTATCCCTGTTTTTTGGAGGCAGGGTTTATCTGTGTAGTTCTGTCTGTTCTGGAACTTGCTATGTAGAATAGGCTAGTTTCGAAGTCAGAGAACCACCTACCTCTGCTTCTCAAGTGCTGGGAATAAGGGCATGCACCACCATGCCCTGGCCCTTAAAATCCATTTTAAAATGGATTTGTTTGTTTTCTCGATGTCCAGTTATTTTTTAGTTCTTTATACATTTCTGATATTAACCCTCTATCATGTGTATAATTGGTAAGGATCTTTTCCCATCTGTAGGCTGCTGCTTTGAATGATGATGCCCTTTGCCGCACAGAAGCTTTTCAGTTTCATAAGGTCTCATTTATTAACTGTTGGTCTTAGTGCCTGTGCTAACAGTGTTCTGTTCAGAAAGTCTTCTCCTGTGCCAAGTTCAAGGCTGTTTCCCACTTTCTCTTCTATCAAGTTCAGTATATCTGGTTTAATGTTGAGGTCTTTGGTCCATTTGGAGTTGGGCTTTTGTACAGGGTACTAAGTATAGATCTATTTACATTCTTTTACATGTAGCCACCCAGTTTGACCAGCACCATTTATAGAAGTTGTTGTCTTTTATCCAGTGTGTATTCCGGGCTTCCTTATGAAAAAAATCAGGTGTCTATATGTGTTTGGACTTACATCTGGGTTGTCAATTTGATTCCATTAATCAGTGTGTCTGTTTTATGCCAACACCATGCTGTTTTCATTACTATAGTTAGTTCTGTAGTACAACTGGAGTTCAGGGATAGTGATACCACCAGAAGTTCTTTTATTATTCAGAATTTTATTAACTATCCTGGTTTTTTTTTTGTGTTTCCATGTGAAGTCAAGAATTGTTCTTTAAAGTTCTGCAAAGAATTGTGATGGAATTTTGATTGGGTTTGCATTAAATTTGTAGATTGCTTTTGGTAGGATGGCTATTTTCACTAAATAAAAATCCTACCAATTCATGAGCATGAGGTATCTTTCCATCTTCTGAGATCTTCAATTGCTGTCTTAAAGTTTTTATACGAGTCTTTCACTTGCTTGGTTAGAGTTTAATATATAGGGCTATTGTGAAAAGTACTGTTTTCCTTGATTTTTTTCCCTCAGTTTGTCTGTCACTTGTATATAGGAAGGTTACTAATTTTTGTGTGTTAATTTTGTACCTTGCTACTTTGTTGAAAGTGTTTATCAGCTGTAGAAGTTTCCTGGTAGTGTTTTAGGGGTCTTTTATGTATAAAATTATATCATTTACAAATAAAGATACTTTAACTTCTTCCTTTCCTGCTTGTATCCCTTTGATCTCTTTTGGTTGTCTTATTGCTCTAGCTAAGACTTCAAGTACTATATTGGATGGGTAAGGAAAGAGTGGACAACCTTGTCTTGTTCCTGATTTTAGTGGGATTAGTTTGAGGGTCTCTTTGTTTAGGATGATATTGATTGTGGGCTTGCTGTAAATCACTTTTATTATGGTTATAATACCCTGTATTCCTAGTCTTTCCATGACTTGTATCATGAAGAAGTGTTGGATTTTGTCAAAGACCTTCCTGCATTTAATGTGATAATAATGTGGTTCTTCTCTTTGTTTCTATGGTGGATTACATTTAGTAATTTACATATGTTGAACCATACCTTTATCTCTGCGATGAAGGCTACTTGATCATGATGGATATTTTTTTTATGTGTTCTTGGATTAGGTTTGCAAGTATTTTATTGCAAACTTTACATCTGTGTTCACAAGGGGTATTTGTCATTTTCTCTCTTGGTTGAGTCTCTGTGTGGTTTAAGTGCCAGGGTAATTGTGGCCTTGTGAAAAGAATGAGGCAATGTTCCTTCAGTTTCTATTTTGTGGAATAATTTGAGGAGTACTAGTGTTAATTCTTCTTTGAAGGTCTGGTAGAATTCTTTGCTGAATCTGGCTCAGGGCTTCTTTGGGTTGCTTTTAATTATTAGACTTTTAATTATTGCTCCTATTTCACTAGGGGAGATGGGTCTGTTTAAATTGTTTTTATTTTTAAATTATTTTTATTATTTTTAATTTTAAAAATTTTAAATCTCTCAGTACCCCTTACATCCCTTCTCCCCTAGATGTACTCCCCATCTGTTTCCCCTCAGAAAAGAGCAGACCTTCCAGGGACATCAACCAAACATAGCACAAAGAGATAGATTATAAATTGGCACAGACTTTCATATCAAGGCTAGAAGAGGAAGCCCAGCAGGAAGAAAAGGGTTCCAAGAGCAGGCAAAAGATTCAGAGACATTCCTACTGCTAGGAGTCCCACAAAACCACCAAACTAACAGCCAAAACATATATGCAGAGGACCTACTGGTCCAGTATCTGAGAGTCCGTATGAGCCCTGTTTAGTTGATCCTGTGTGGCCTGTGTTCTCCTGGTGTCCTCAACCCATCTGGCTCCTACAGTTCCCCTCAGCTTCTTCTGTGGGTTCCTGGAGTTCCCAGGGGAGGGACTTGATGGAGACCTCTAGTTTAGGTTCTCTTTCCATGTAATGTTTGGCTGTAGGTATCTGCTTGTACTCCTGTCAGCTAGCTGCCTGAGGAGGCCTCTCTGATGATGATTTGGCTACGCACCAATCTATGAACATAGCAGAATATTACTAGGAATCATTTCATTGATATTTCCTCTCTCTCTCTCTCTCTCTCTCTCTCTCTCTCTCTCTCTCTCTCTCTCTCTCTTCCCCTCCTTTCCTCCCCCCCTCCCTCTTTCTCCAGCCATATTTAGTTCTACTCAAAGTCAGAGTCTCAACACTGGAAACCTTGCCTGGTTACACGAGATGGCCTGTTCAGGCTCCCTATCCCCCATTACTAGGAGTCCTCATGAGGATCACCCTCGTAGATTCCAGGAAGTTTCCACTGCACTAGGATTTCATTGTCTCCCAAATGCCCTCAAATTCCAGTCATCTCTCTCTGTGCTCTGTCCTTCCATCCCTCTTCTTCCAGATGACCCCTCCTGCTCCCATTCCCACCTGCCCCAGTCCACCCTGTTCAATTTGTTTATCTAATCTTGATTTAACTTTGGTAGGTGGTATATATCAATAAATTTATCCATTTCCTTTAGGTTTTCCAGTGGAGTACAGTTTTTAAAGTATGTTCTTACGATTCTCTGGATTTCCTCAGTGTCTGTTGTGATGTTCCCATTTCTGTCTCTAATTTTATAAATTTGGATCTTCTCTCTCTGTCTTTTAATTTATTTGGCTAAGGGTTTATCAATTTATTGATTTTTGTCAAAGAACCAACTCTTCAGGTCATTTATTCTTTGTATTAGTTTTGTTGTTGTTTCAGGGTTGGTTTTAGCCCTGAGTTTGATTATTTCTTACCATCTATTCTTTTTGGCATTATTTCTTCATGGTGGTGAAAGTGTGTTATCAAATTATTAATATGAGATCTCTTCAATTTTTTTTGTGTAGGCACTTTGCACTATGAACTTGCCTGTTAAAACTCCCTTTATTGTGTCCTATAGATTTGGGTATGTTGTGTTTTCATTGTCATTTAATTGTAAAAGTTCTAAATTTCCTTCTTAACTTCTGTCTTGACTCATTTTTCATCCAGCAGTGTGTTACTCAGTTTCCCTGAGTCTGTTGTTCCTGTTGCTATTCAGATTTAGTCTGTGGTGGTCTCATAGAATGCACGGAGGTATTTCAATTTTCTTGTATATGTTGAGACTTGCTTTGTGACCAAGTATGTGGTCAATTCTGGAGAAAGTTTCATGAGCTGGTGAGAAGATGTTATATTCTGGTGTGTTTAGATGAAATGTTTTGTAAGCATCTGCTAGATCTACTTGATTTATGATATTACTTAACTCTAGCATTTCTCTATTTAGTTCTTGCCTGGATTACCAGACAGATAGTGGGTACTGAAGTCACCCACTATCACTGTCTGTGGGTCAGTATGTGATTTTTAGCAGTAGTAGTGTTTCTTCTATGAACTTTAGTACCCTTGTGTTTAGTGTGTAAATGGGAATTTTTCCTTTGGTGAGTATATAATGTCCTTCCCTATCTCTTCTGACTAGTTTTGGTTTGAAGTCTGATTTCTCATGTATAAAAATGGCTACACCAGCTTGCTTCTTAGGCCCATTTGCTTGGAATATTTTTTTTCCCATTCTTTGATGTCCACCCCTGATGGAAGATGTGTTTCTTGGGTGCAGAATAAAGATGGATCCTGTTTTCTAATCCAGTCAATTAGGTAATCGGTATTGAGAGTTATCAAAGACTAGCATTTACTGGTTTCTGTTATTCTGCTGTTATTGTGTGGAGTTTCCCCTCCTTTTGATTTACTGTTCTTGGATTGTTTATTCCTTGTGTTTTCTTAGGTTTAGTTAACTTATTCAGGCTGAAGTTTTCCTTCTAGTATCCTCTGTAGAGCTGGATTAGTAGATACTGCTTAAATTTGATTTTACTGTGGAATGTTTCTCTGTCTCTGTCTATTGTGATTGAAAGGTTTGTTGGATATAATCTGGGCTAACGTTGTGGTCTCTCAGAGTCTGTAGAACATCCATCTAGGCCCTTCTGGCTTTTACAGTCTTCACTGAGAAGTCAGGTGCTATTCTAATGGGTCAGCCTTTATATATTTCTTGGTCTTTTCCTCTTGTAGCTTTTAATATTCTTTCTTTGTTCTATACATTTAGTGTTTTGATTATTATGTGGCAAAGGGACTTTCTTTTCTAGCTCAGCCTATTTGGTGTTCTGTATGCTTCTTGTACCTTGATAGGCACCTCCTTTTTATAGGTAGGGAAAATTTTCTTCTATTATTTGGTTGAAAATATTTTCTGTGCCTTTGACCTGGGCTTCTTCTCTTTCCTCTATTCCTATTATTCAGAGTTGATCTTTTCATAGTGCTCCTGATTTCTTAGATGTTTTGTGCCTGCAGATTTTTAGATTTAACATTTTCTTTGAGTGATCCATTTCTTTTACCTTATTTTCAATGCCTAACATTCTCTCTTCCATGTCTTGTACTCTGTTGAATTAAAAAATAATGATACACTATTTATTTTTTCTTTTGGTGACTGCAAAAGCCAGTATTTGTTTTTTTACGTTTTTAATAAGATGTGTAGTGGCAATGTACGTGTGCATGTGTGAGAGGAGGGTGAATGGAGAGGGAGAGGGAGAGGGACTTGCTTTGTAGCCCAGAATGGCTTAAAACTCATGATTGTTCTGGCTCTGTCTTTCAAATGCTGGGATCACAGGTGTATGCCACAGCAAATTAGTTTTTGTCAACCTGACAGAAGCTGGGATCATCTGAGAAGAGAGAACCTCAATTGAGAAAAATGTCTCCATCGGATTTACTGATAGATGAGTCTGTGGGGGCATTTTCTTGATTGATGATTGATGCAGGAGGACAGCCCAGGACACCGTGGGAGGTACTACCCCTGAGCATGTGTGCCTGAGAAAGGTAGCTGAATGTGAGCCTGGAGAGCAAGTCAGTAAGCAGCATTCCTACATGCTCTCTTGTTTTCTTTTTCTTGGGCTTCCCTCCTGGGAGCATGGATGAGCTATTGGCAGCCAGCTCATCCCCCAGAAGAGGAAAGTGCAGGGCATGGGTCAAGGCATCCTGGTAGGTCCCAGATTGGAGGACTAAGAGTCGGTGAACACGAATCAGACTTTGGGGAGAGGCTGTCAGAGGAGCATATCTCTCCTTTATTTAAGTGAGGGTGGTTACATTTATAGGGTACAGGCAGGGGAGGGTCTTTGGTCCCAGGCATGGAAGCCTTGGTTACGACAAGGATACTGGAGTAGTCTCATTTGCATGTGGGGCTCAAGTCTAAGCATCAAGGTCTTGTAAGGGCACCTTCTGCATGAGGTGTGGTCCCACAGGAAAAAGAGGAAGACACTTTATCAGAAAATAGACTCATCTCTGTGCTTCTAGCTACAGCACCAACCAAGCCACATTCCTTTGACCTCTGTGAAGCAGACAGTATTTAATATCTAATAATTTAATAATCTAGCTGGGTTCTGGCCAGGACTAAGGTGTGGAGCAGCCGAACGCCTTCCGTTCTCGTCTTCTGGGATGACATGGGGTTCCAAGCCACCTTTGACTCTTAGTTCTAGGAGAGTCCCACACTCTGTTTCAGTTTCTGCTTCCCAGTTCTTGCCTCGAGTTCCTGTTCTGGCTTCTCTTCAGGATGGACTGTAAGCCATAAGGTGAAATCAACCCTTCCTCCCCAAGTTGCTTTTGGTCATGGTGTTTATCACAGCGACAGAAAGCAAGCTAGGACATCCTGCATCATGATGTCTTATATTTTTCTTGTAGCTAATGATGCGCACTATATTTGTTTTATTTTTTAAGATATATTTATTTTTATTTTTTATGTATATGAGTATTTTGCTTGCATGTATATATGTGCACCATGTGTGTGCTTAGTGTCTTCAGTCAGAAGAAAGTGTTGGATCTCCTGGAACTGAAGTTACAGATGGTTGTGAGCCACCATATGGGTGCTGGAAACCCAACATAGGTCTTCTTCAAGAGCAAAAAGTGCTATTTACCACTTGGCCATCTCTCTAGATCTCCATATTTATGCTTTTTAGAAAAAATACCTATGTATTTTCTATGCTTAAATATCTGATTAAAAATTTTTACCCATTTTTTCAAAACTGAACTGTTTCTTTCCTTCTCCTCCCTTCTCCCCCCGCGCCCCCCCTCCGTCTTCTTCTTTGAGATAGGATCTCACTATATAGCTTTAGCTGATCTAGAACTCACTATTTAGACCAGAATCAGGATGGCCTCAGACTCATAGAGATTCACCTACCTCTGCCTTCAGAATGCTGGGATTAAAGATATGCACCTCCACACTTGTCTTTCTTTTTCTTTAAAAAATAGATTTACTGTATTTTTTAAATTCAGTTTTTCATGTTATTGTCTTATGTGAATGGATGTTTTGTCGACAGTTATTTCTGTGCACCACATTCTTGCAGTTCTTGAAGAGGCCACAAAAAGGGTGACAGATTCCCTTGGGTTGGAGTTACAAATGGCTATGAGCTGCAATATGGGTGCTGGAATCAAATCTCAGTTCCCTGGGAGAGCAGTCAGTGTTCTTAACCACTGAGCTCTCTCTCCAGTCCTAATATGTATGAATTTAATTTTGTGTATATGAGTGTTTTGACTACATGTATGTAAGTGTACTGCATTCCTACCTGGTGCCTGTGATATCAGGAGAGGACATTATATCCTCTAGAACTTGTGTTACAGACTGTTGTGAGCCTCTGTGTGGGTTTTGGGATCTGAAATTGGGTCTTTTGCAAGAGTAGCAATGCTCTTAACCATTGAGCCGTCTCTTCAACCCCCAAGATTTATTATTTTAAAATTTCAAATTATGTGTATGTATGTGTCTGAGTGTGGGTTTGTGTCTGTGATCACAGTGCCTTCTGGGAGCCAGAAGAGGGCTCTGGATCTCTCAGAGCTGGAATTACAGGCTTTGAATTGCCTGACATGGTTGTTGGGAACCCAGTTTCAATAATCTGCAAGAGCAATATGTGCCATCTTTCTAGCTCTTTTATCTTTTGTTTAAGGTAGAGTCTCATGAAACCTAGGCTTGCCTTGAGCTCAATGTGAAGCCTAGGGTAACTCTAGCCCAAGTGGTTTTGGTCCTCTAGCCCAGTGGCTTTCGACCTGGCTAGTGCTGCTACCCTTTAATACAGTTCCTCATGTTGTAGTGATCCCCAACCATAAAATTATCTTCGCTGATTCTTCATAACTGTAAGTTTGCTACTACTATGAATAGTAATGTAAAGATCAGATATGAAAATGGTCTTAGGTGACCCCCATGAAAGGGTCATCTGACACCCCCCAAAGGGGTCTCAATCCATGGGTGGAGAGCCACTAATCTAGCCTCCATCTCCTAACTGCTGGTATTATAGGCATGTGCCACCATGCTGGATCTGTTGATTTTCTAGAAATACTATATTTGAGAGTTCTTTATATATCATGGATATAAATCCTTTATCAGATGTCATTTTCAAATATTTTTCCTACATTGTGGTTTGGTTTTTTTTTTTTTTTTGAGACAATGTTTAACTATGTAGCCCTGGTTGATCTAGAACTTGCTGTGTTGACCAGATTAGCCTCAAAGTCACAAAGATCCACCTGTCTCTGCCTCCCCAAGTGCTAGGATTAAAGACATGTGCCATCATGCCTGGCTATCTTTTCATTCATTACCATTATTATTTTGTATTTTTTTTGAGATTATAATATAATTACATAATTTCCCCCTTTCCTTTCCTCCCTCCAAATCCTTCAACATATTCCTCCCCTCCCCTCTCTCACACACACAATGTGTGTGTGTGTGTGTGTGTGTGTGTGTAGATGCAACCTGCTCAGTCTGTATAATGATACTTGTATGTTTTCAGAGCTGACCATTGGGTACTGGATAACCATTTGGTGTGCTCTTCCCTATGTAAAAATATTTCTCCTACTCTCAGCATTCCTTAGTCATATAATTCTTTGTTTAGGGTTGAGGCCTCGTGGTCTTTCTCCCACACACCTTGGCATGTTTATTTTTGTTATCATCCTTGTTCAGCTCGTGTTTAGGCACTTATGTTGGTAGAATTTATGGGTGTAGTTTCTGACATTAATAGAGAAACAACCTCACAGGGAATCTCCCTGATCTTCCTGCTCTTGTGATCTTTCTTTTTTTCTTTTTTTTTTTTTTTTTTTGGTTTTTCAAGACGGGGTTTTTTTTTTTTTTCCTCGGTAACTCTGACTGTCCTGGAACTCACTCTATAGACTCTATAGGTTGGCCTCGAACTCACAGAGATCCACTTGCCTCTGCCTCCCTAGTGCTGGGATTAAAGGCAAGTGCCACCACTTCTTGGCAAGATTTATTTTTATTTTATGTGTAAGGATGTTTACCCTGTATGTATGGCTGTACACCACAGGCATGCAGTTCCTGAGGAATCCAGCAGAGGGCACTGGATCTCTTGGAACTGAAGTTACAGACTGCTATGCGCATCCCTGTAGGTGCTGATTCTCTGGAAGAGCAGCAGCCAGTGTTCTTTACTACTGAGCTGTATCTCCAGCCTTCCAATTTTTCTTGTATGGGTCATGCTTTGGTTTAGGGAAAAAAATCTTTGTCTAATTTAAGGACATCTTTTTCTTTTCTTTCTCTCTTTCTTTCTTTCTTTCTTTCTTTCTTTCTTTCTTTCTTTCTTTCTCTCTCTCTCTGTCTCTTTCTTTCTTTCTTTCTTTCTTTCTTTCTTTCTTTCTTTCTTTCTTTCTTTCTTTCTTTCTTTCTTTCTTTCTTTCTTTCTTTCTTTCTTTCTTTCTTTCTTTCTTTCTTTCTTTCGAAACAGAGTTTCTCTGTTGTCTGGAAGTCCTGGAACTCACTCTGTAGACCAGGCTGGCCTCAAACTCACAGAGATCCACCTGCCTTTGCCTCTTGAGTGCTGAGATTAAAGGCGTGCACCACTACTCTTGAATTTACATCTCTAATCTTATAACCTTGCATTTATAAAGGATTTATTTTATGCGTATGTGTGTACACTTCAGTGTGTGTACACCACTTATATTTAGTGCCTGAGGAGGCCAGAAGAGGGCATCTGATCCCTTGAAACTGCCCCATATGGGTTTTCGGAACCAAACTTAGGTCTTCTGCCAGAGCAGCAAGTGGTTTTAACTGATGAGCCATCTGTCCAGTCCTCCTATTAAATAAACAAACAAACATAAAACCAATCGACTGGACACAGTGACATGTGCCTGTAGTCCTAGCTACAGGAGGCTGAGTCAGAGGATTGTTTGAGCCCAGGAGCTCCAGAACAGCCTGGACAACATACTAATAACCCATTTTAAGACATCTTTTTTAAAGACCTAAGTGATGGCTCCGGGATTAAGAGCTCTGGCTGCTCTTCCAGAGGACCCAAGCTTGACTCCTAGCACTCACATGTAGGTGATACAGTGACATTCATGCAGGCAAAACATCCATCTACACAAAATAAAAATAAAACAATGTCTAAAAAATTTGTGGCACATGCCTGTAATACTAGCACTTGGAAGGCAGAGTTAGGAGGGAACACAAATTCAAGGCCAGCCTGGGTTACATAGTGAGATCTTCTAAAAATATTTAAAATCTTGTAAGTCACAAATGGAGATATTATTAGAAAGTATAAAATCAGTTTTTACTACTTTCATATCTATTTCCACTCACACTTTCTATCAGTCTAAGGAACAACACTAACTTGAGTGGATTCCTTTTAGACTTTTTCACATGCTCATGAGGGATAGACAGAGGTATATTTTTGCAACTTTTGTATTGCTTAGGCAGGCTTATTCTGTAGGCAGTGTGCTGAGACTACCTTTTTTATTATATAAGGACAGCTCCCAGAGACTTTTCTGTACTAGCACACAGAGATCTGCTCCATTCTGTTTAGCTGTGTCATAGTGTTCCATAGCCTCACCTGGTCTCTGTTTCTTCATCTACCTTTTTTTTTGACAGTCTCACTGGGTAGCCCTAGCTAGCCTGGACCTTGATACATAGCTCAGGCTGACTTTGAACCTTCGGGGATTCTTCCGCCTAGCCATCTTCTTAATGGATATCTAGGTTGGCTCAATTTTGTCTAGTGTTAAAAGTAATGCCGGACATAGGTGAATAACAAGAAGTGGTATTTGTGCAATAAGCACTAAGACTTTCCATATGTTGATTAATTTGATCATTATAACAAAGCCAAGCTTGGTGACCTATGACAATGATACCAGTATTATAGTACTTCGGAAACTGAGCCAAGAGGATTAGCAATTCAAGACTGGCTTGGACTGTGTAGTGAGACTCTCTTTCAAAAAAAAAACAAAACAAAAGGAAGCCAGGTGTGAGCACAGGCTGTTAAACCCCCCCAACCCCCGCATTTGGGAAGTTGAGGCAGGAGGATGAGGAGTTCAAGGCTAATCTCAGCTAGATAGTGATTTTGAAACAACCTAGGCCACATAGAACCTTCTCCCCCCAAATTAAGAAAAAGCAGCTCATAAAAACCTGCTTTTAATATATATGTTTATTTTATGTATATGAGTGTTTTGCCTGAGTGTACACCTCATGCGAGCCTGGTCCCACAGAAGTCAGAAGGGATCTCCTGGGACTGGAGTTACAGATGGTTGTGAGCCACCATGTGGGAGCTGGGAATAATTACTGAGGCATCTCTCTAGCCCACAACTTTTTTTAATTTATTGGTTTTTTGAGACAGGGTTTCTCTGTTGTAACTCTGGCTGTCCTGGAACTCACTCTGTAGACCAAGCTGGCCTCTCTTGAGTGCTGAGATGAAAGGTGCGAGCCACCACCTCCTGGCCACAACTTAATTTTTAAGACAGGGTCTGTTACTGTGTAGTTCTAGCTAGATTCAAACTTCAGATCTTCTTGCTTCAGTGTCCTAAGTTGTGGAGTTACAGGTGTATGTCACTAACATCCCATCTTTTTGTTCTGGAACCCAAACTCAGCACCTTGAACCTTCAAGATAAGTATTCCACTACTGAGCTATAACCTTAGCTTTTTTACTTATTTGCTTAAATATATTTTAGTTATGGGGGGAGGGTAGGCATGTGCACGTGAGTGCATTTTGCCTGCAAAGGCCGGAGGTATGGGATCCCTCTGGAGCTGGAGTTACAGGTGGTTGTGAGCCACTTGATACAGGTACTGGGAATTAAACTCGTGTCGTCTAGAAGAGCAATATGTGCTCTTCGCCACTGAGTCATCCCTCTACCCACTTATTTTATTTTTGAACCACGTAGTTTTTATCCTTTACACACAAGGAAACCAAGGTACAAAGGTTAAGCAACTCCTGAAAGGTAGCATAGCAAGTCAGAGGCAGGGCCAGCTTCTGATCCCAGAGAGGCTCCAGAGTTCAGTCCACTGGGTCATTTAGGATGCAGGCACTCACAGTTTTAAAAGACTTGCCACTCTGGGTGTAACGGCACATGTTTGTGGACCCAGCACTACTCTGTTGGAAAAAAAGAGAGGAAGAAAAACTGCCAGTTTGGCCTCTAAAGAAGTTGTATAAATTTCATTCCTATGCAGTGTGTGAGAGTAGTCACTTCCTTTCACCCTCACTGAAACTTGAACATTAACAAAATAGCATTTTGGTGACAATTACAGTGTGTAAAAACACTGATGTGTCTGGAATGCTTGGGACCCTCTTGCACTGTGCTGAGCACTGGTCACGGTAGAGCACAGCCAGCTCCCTCTCTTCCTCTCCTTGCAAGCTTCACTCAGAGCAGTCTCTTCTAGCATGTATTCATTTCTGTGTTTGTATTGTCTATTTTACCCACTAGGATTTCGGATCTGTTTGATCTTATGTTTTTATTGGTTATTTTGAAATGAGTCTTGCTAAGCATCTGAGTCTGACTGTGAACTTATGGCAATTCCCTTGCCTCAGCCTCCCAATAGAATTTTGGTTTTTTGAATGCAAAAGTTGTCTTCTTCACTGTGGTTCTCCATACTTGGAACTAAGGGTTTGTTGATTGATTGTTTGAAAAATTAATAAAAAGCACTTTATACATGAGTCAATCAAGGTGCTAAGAAATTTAGCAACTCATACAAATTCACCCTGCTGTGTGATGGGGCTCCATTCATAAGTAATAGAATTCCAGGTCTTGTCTGTACTAGCAATTTAGCCTTCATTCATCTGCTTTCCACATCCACAGTGGATGTGCCACTGCATGCTGGACCCACTTAAGCACATCTGGGTGTTTTCTAGTTTGTGACTCCTAGAGAACAGAGGTGCTATGAACATTTTTGTATAGGTTCAAGTGGACATTAAGTTCTCATTTGTCTCAGGCCAATGTCTAAGAGTGCAAGCTGGCCTTGAACTCACTATGTAGCTGAGGATGAACTCCTGATCCTCTTGCCAGCACCTTCTGAGTGCTGGATCATAGGTATGTACCAGTTTAATGATTGGTCTCGTCAACCTCATGAGATTTAGAATCACCTAGGAGACATACCTCTGTTTTTGAGGGCATCTCCAGCTTTGCTCTGTCTGTGTGTGTGGGCCACGCGCATGGGCCCACACACGCATGTGTAAAACTTGCCCTTAAGGGAAGAAGTCTGAGGAGCAGTGTCACCTGGTGTTGTGTAATGAACTTCCTGGGGTGATACACACATATAAACACACACACATACACACACACACATCTTATCTCAGAAAGGGACCCTACAACAGATCAAAGTAAGAACTGCACTAATGTTCAACTTGTTGAAGCACTGAGTTTTATTGGGCTCCCTTACAGGAGCAGAAATGACCCAAAGCCCACTCCAGCACGGGTAACAGCTCACAAAAGCTGGGAGTCTGGAGCACACTGCACTGTTTGCAGGCAGCTCAGCAGGTTGGAGAGTGTCCTTTCCAGGTGCCTCAGTTAGTCTGAATCACTTCCAGGCATCTCAGCTGGTTTTAATGTCTTCTAGACATTCAGTTTGGCTGGTCTCTGTTCCTTTGGGGTGGCTTTGTCCAACAGATACTCTTAATAGTCTTTAGGGCTTTTATACTTTTGAAGAGGGTGGGGCTTAGTGAATTTGGTCAGTTTCAGGAACTTCCTAAAGCTATTTTAAAATTTTATCTCCAGTCTTAAAGCGCTTCCCTGAAGGGTAGACTGTTTTAATCTTGGAGGAAACTGCTATATAACACCTGGCTGTGTTCTCTTCCTCCTGAGCACTGTGCTGAGCACTTGGCACTGCGATGAGCATTCCACTTAGTTCTACTTCTATCCTCCCTTGACACCAGCCTCCAGCTTCTCCATTCTTCCCATGTGGACTCAACACTAACAGCTCTCCAAAAGCTTCCAGTCCTACAGCACCAGACTGGGACTTCTGAGGCTTTCAGCTTTATGGACTGAGAAGCTACTGGGTTCTCTTACATGTCCACTATGCAGATGACCATTGCTGGACTATCCAGGCCCTATCATGTAAGACATTCTAATAAATCACCTTTTGTAATACACATGCATTCCATTGGTTCCATTCCTCTGGAGAACATGTCTAATACAGCCACAATATCCAGCGCCATACTTTTAATGACTGAATATTATATTATGTAAATATATTTTCTTTCAATAGCTTTATTAAGAACAATTCATAATACAAAATGAGCTTTATTATAATATTTTCTTTTTTAAAGATTTATTTATTTTTATTTATGTGTGTATCTATGTGCCTACATGAGTTTATGTGTACCATGTGCATGTAGGAGCCTGCAGAATCCAGAAGAGTGCCTCAGATCTCATAGAATTGTTATTACAGATGGTTGTGAGCACCTAATGTAGGTGCTGCGGACTGAACTCAGCTCCTCTGAAAGAGCAGTAAATGCTCTTAACCACTGATCCATTTCCCTAGCCCTTACTTTTGTTTTCATACATTATATAATATATCACTATCATATTCATTTCCATTATTTTCTTTTCCCCCTCCCTTTGCACTGGTTCCTGTCCTTTTCCCAAACAGCTTTCCTCCTGTTTTTATTTGGTTTTGTGTGTGTCCTAGCTTCATTCCTGTTGCTGTGGTCAAATACCTGACAAAAGCCAATTTAGAGGGGCTGGCTGTGGTGGCCTACACCTTGAATCCCAGCACTTGGGAGGCAGAGGAAGGTGGATCTCTGTGAGTTCAAGGCCAGCCTGGTCTACATAGTAAGCTCAAACCAGCCTAGCTACAGAGTGAGGACCAGTGCTGTGCCCGCCCCCAGCAACTTAAGAGTTTATTTGATTCACAATTCCAAGTTACAGTCCATCACTTCAGGAAAGTCAGAGGCAGGAACTTGAGGCAGCTACTCACTTTATATCCACAGTCAATAGAAGAGAAAAATGAATGCATATGTGCTTCATTTCTCTGAATACATTGCTTGTGTTCAGCTCCATTTCTCCACTTTTACTAGTTCAGAACCCCTGCCTAGGTAACTGTGCTTCTCACAGTGAGCTTCCCACAGTGTCTTTCTAAATCGATTAACTTATATTTTTGGTTGTGAGCCTAGCCTTTTAACAGTTGAGCTATCTTTCCAGCCCTTGATTAACTTAAGACAATCCCCAACATACATGGTTACTGTTGGAAAGGGTTTTTAATTGTTGGAATAGATGGAAAGAGATAGAACACAGAAGAAAGATGGAGAAGCTCTTTTGTGATGGTCCGGGGACCACACAATGCCAAAGGGAGAAACCTCCCTGTAGAGGTGGTCCAGTCCTGAAGGGAGAATATCCCAACAGGACTGATGAGTTGCTCAGCCCAGCGGAGCTGAGGTGAAGTGTCCAGCTTTGCCTTGCCTCGCCCCCTGGAGATGATGCAGTTCTGAAGGGAGAGTATCCCAACAGGACCAAAGAGCTTCTGGCCAGGTATCCCCAAAGCTGCAGCTCTGTAGGGAAATATCCCAGGCGAGCTGTTCTCCTTTCTTCTGTTTGATGTTCTCAGCAGGCCAGTGACTGTTTCTGCTCCGAAGAGAACCAGCAAAAACTGAGGGTTGCTCAGTCCTTTTTAAAGGGTTCTGGAGGGGGTGGAGTTATCAACATGGCCTGTGATTGGTGGAGTTTCTTTGGCCTGTGATTGGTGGAATTCTCAGTCCAGAGAGGGTTGGGGGGGTCCCAGTTCAGGGTCATTTGTGTTTGTTGAGACCCCTTCTGTGCTGTACTGTCAGGTTGGGGAACCCCTCAGCCAGATGAGAGTGGGGTCCCTGATAGTCCCACGGGGGAAGCTTTCTTATGAGGGGTTTCAAGTCCCAGAGCTCCCCAGCCTTGCAGAGCTAGATTCCCCCAAATGGGAAAAATGCTGTCTCCTCAGTGGTCTTTGGCATCATTTGGGGTTTCTGGTGGGCATAAGAAATAGTGGCTGGGCCCCCAGAGTTCCCAGCAGGGTAGCAAGGGAGGCAAGCATTAGTCTTGAATAGCAGTTGGACAGTAGGAGAGGCTAGGTTTGCTGGTAAAGTCAACTTTGCTTCCTGGAAGAAACACAGATGGCTGTGAGGGTCCATCTTGGAGGGGGGGTGTCAGCCAGGAGTGCTGATGGCTGTTAGGTTCCATCTGTGAGGGGAGGGGTCATCCAGGAGCGAGCACAGTCCTCAATCAGGTCCTCCTTCCGTTTGACAGTTAGACAGCTGGGGGCTTGGGCCTGGCAAGGGGGCAGAGCTAAGGCAGAGCTAAGGCAGAGCTACCTTCACAGGGCTGGAGGCTGATCATAGATGAGTGTGGAAAGGCGTGTCAGAGCTTCTCACAGAAAGTGGGAGTCCCACACTATAGCTGGGGCGAGGGGCAGAACCCCTCAGAGGGAGCCCTGGGCTGTGGGCTATGTCTGTGGTCAGGGGTAGGGGGCAGAGCTCTCCAGCACAGAGCCGTGCTGTAGACTCTGCTTGTTGCAGAATCCTAACAGTTACATGCCAGCCCAATGTAGACAGTCCTTGTATTAGTGAGGATTCTCTCTAGAGGAAATACACATATATGAATGATTTATTAGACTGACTTACAGGCTGTGGTCCAGATAGTCCAATAATAGCTGTCTACCAATAATGGAAGGTTCAAGAATCCAGTAGTTGTTCAGTGAATGCACGAAGCTAGATATCTCAACTGATCTTAAGTATACACCAGAATCCCAAAGTAGAGTCAAATGCCAGTGAAGGAAAGGACTTGCCAGCAAGAATGAGAGCAAGCAGGCAAAGAGTGAAAAGTTTCTTTCTTCTCCATGTCCTTTATATAGGCTGCCAGCACAAGGTGTGGCCCAGATTAAAGGCATATCTTCCCACCTCTAAAGATCCATACTAGAAGTCAATCTTCCCACTTCAAATGATTTAATTAAGAAAAAAAATCCCTCACAAGTGTGCCCAGTCATTTGAATTTTAGGTAATTCCAGATGCAATCAAGTTAACAAGCAAAAATAGCCATCACACTCCCTCACTGAGACTCTCTTTCTAGGTGCTTCTAGGTTATGCTCCGTGTGTGTGTGTGTGTGTGTGTGTGTGTGTGTGTGTGTGTGTGTCTAGTGAATGAACCTAGAGTTTTACATATAGTAGACAAGCTCTCTATCATTGAGCAGCATCCCCAAGCCATGCCTTTTTTAAAAACTCTAGAATCCGTATATTGGAGAAAACATCTAACACTGTCTTTTCTGAGTCTGGTTTATTAGTCTGGTTTATTTTGCTTAACATGATGATTCCTATTTCTGTCAATTTCTCTGCAAACAATATGATTCTTTTTCTTATTTAAGATTGAAGAAATCTCCATTGAATATACATGTCACATTTTTATTATCTTTCCATTGTTTATAAACTCCAAGGCTGATCCCATGCATAACATTGCTGTTTTGCATTTCCCTGATGGCTAATTATTCTTGAATATTTTTCATATATTTACTGTCCATTTCTCACCTCCCCCCCCCCCCCGTGTGTGTTCCTTTCTCTCTGTCTTTTTGTTTTTTTGAGACAGGGTCTCATGTAGCCCAGGCTGTCCTCAAACTTACTACATAGCAATAGAACAGTGACTAAGACAGAAGTTGGTACCAGGGATTGGAGTATTGCTGTGACAGGTCTGATCATGCTGTTTGTTAGAGGACTATGGCAGATTTTTGGGCTTTGAACTAGAAAAGCAGTTGGATACTTTAAGCGGATCTTAATGGGCCATCCTGGTAGGAGCATGGAAAGTTATGCTAAGGACAATTTGAATTGTGGAGGCCCAGCTCAAGAAGTTTCAGAGGGGAAGTATATTAGTAAGTGTTCTAGAAACTGTTCTTGTGATATCTTGGAAAAGAATGTGGCTTCTTTTTGCTCTTTTCCTAAAAATCTGCCAGAGGCGAAATGGAAGAGTTTTGGATTAATGGCCTTGGCATAAGAGACTTCAAGACATCCCAGTATTGACTGTGTCCTGTGGTTATTAGTGGCCGGTCTTATGCAGATCTATAATGAAAAGGAGCAAGCTGAGCAAGGAAAAACACAAAGCGTACAGTTTGAGGGGAAGAGGAGCACCAGGAAGTATAATGGAGCTAAATCCTGTGCTCAAGGAGATAAAAAGAGTAAGAAAAGCCTGATGCTAAAGGGAATGGTGACCTCAGGGCAAGACCCCACCCAGCTAAGCTTCCAGTCTGTGAAATTGAACTAAAGAAAGGCTTAAGAAGTGAATAAAACCATCAACAACAGAAAGCTGATGCAGATGTAATTGAATGTGGGGGCCATGTTCCAGCCCAAGCAAGCAGCAGAACTTGGTAGCTTCAGCCACGTGGTTCTGGCTTTACAGTCAAGGATACAAGAAAGGGGTTGTGAAATCTTCCTCCATGACCAAGGAAAACTGCTGAGGCCAGGCATGTGTCAGGGATGTCCCTGAATAGAGGCCCAGAGAAGCCATTGTGTGAAGCTATGAAGGTAAAGTCTAGACTGCCTTGGAGACCCCAAGATGTTGGAGATGCCAGAGTTGTGGGATACCTACCAAGGAACGCTGCTAACAGGGAGTGGAACCAGCCCAAGAGAGAGAAGTGTGTTGCAGTCAACAAAGCTGGAAGGAGTTGGAGATCTGAAGAGAGCTTTGACATCAGACACGGAGATGCAGAGTCTGGAGTTTGCCTGGCGGATTTTGGTCTTCCTGTGATCCAGTTTTTCCTCACTATGTTCCCTTTCCTCCCTTTTGGAGTGGTAATGTATGTTCTGTGCCATTGTGTGTTGGAAACATGTGATCTGCTTTTTGATTCTGACTTTACTGAGTTTGGTTATAGATAAGAGATTTGCCATGAGTCTCAGAAGAGACTTTGAACTTTGGACTTTTAAACAGTGTTGAGACTGTATTAGACTATGAGAACTTTTGAAGTTGGATTGAAAGCATTTTTGCATCATGATATACAGTTTATGGGGGACAGGGAGTGAAATATGGTGGTTTGAATAAGAATAGGGTCATATATTTGAATGTTTGGTCACCAGGAAGTGGCGCTATTTGAAAGGATTAAGAGATGTGGCCTTGTTAGAGGAAGTGTGTCAGTGGGGATGAGGTTTCAAAAGTCCATGTCAAGCCTGGAGTCCTTTGTTCTCTCTCTCCCTCCCTTCCTCCTTCCCTTCCTCTCCCTCTTCCTCTCCTCTCTTCCTCCCTCTCCCTTTCACTCTCCCTCTTCCTCTCCCTTCCCACTTCTGTGCCTAGAGATCAGGATATAGCTCCCAGCTACTGCTCAGCACCTGCCTGCATGCTGAAATGCTCCCTGCCATGATGACAATGAACTAAACCTCTGAAACTGTAAGCAAGCTCCAATTAAATGCTTTCTTTTATAAGAGTTAGTGTGGCCATCATGCCTCTTCACAGCAATAGAACAGTGACTAAGACAATAGCCAAGGATGACCTCAAACTCCTGATCCCACTGCCTTCATCTCCCAAGTTCTGGAACTGCAGGCATGACCATTCTTGCCTCTATATTTTTTTTTTAGAACTAGCGGTTCAAGAGAGTTATCCAGTTCCTCTGCATCCTTGTCAGCACCTGATATTCTCACTACTTTATTTTGTTTAGTTAAGACAATTTCTTACTATGTAGACTAGGCTGGCCTTGAGCTTGCTGCAATCCTTCTGCCTCTGCTTTTTATGTGCTTTTACTGTGATTGTTCGTGTGTGTGTGTGTGTGTGTGTGTGTGTGTGTCTGTGTGTGCATTCTGATAAGTGTGTAGCAAGTTGTGGTTTTGGTTGACATATCTCTAATGGTTAGTGGCACTGACAATCTTCTCTTGTGCTGACATGCCATCTGTATAGCCTCTTCACTGACACTTCTATGCATGTCTTTTGTTTACTTTTTATTTGGATGGTTTGGTTTTTATTGTTAACTTTGGAGAATTCATCATACATACTAGACTCCAGTCTTTTGTCAAATAGGTGGTTTGCAAAGTTTTAAAATGGAAACTTTAAAAATTTGAGTATGGTGGAAGAGGGCATGTGGGGTCAGCTCTATGTATAGTAGCACCTCCAGGGTAAATCAATGGGCCATACTGGGCACGGGAATGGGATGTCTTCCTGTGTTTGAATGACGGATGATAAGTTTCTTATTGTGGAGTTCCTATGTGTAATTTGTACCATGGGAAGGAGGGCAGCCTAGATCGGCTGATGTACAATTCCAGGATGTTAGCATGACCCACCATGAATGTAATGTCTAATACTGATTCCAGGTTAGGGTCATGGAGTGCAGGGCTGCCTGAAGTCTACTGTGCCAGTCCAGTCTGGTCTGGGCTTGCTGGCTTGATTTGGCCTCCATTGTGATTTCCAGGGCAGTCCAGGGGTTTGAAAGGAGACAGATCTACCCACAAAATGTGTCAATAGGCCTTCGAGATGGTGAGTAAAGGCAGTTGTCAGCAGGCCTCAAAGCCCCAGTTTGATTCCTGGGTTATACATAGTGGATGAGAGCAAGAAAGGACTCAGACTCCTTGCAAGTCCTTCTCTGACTATCACAGGAGCACTACACCATAGCCATAGCACTGTGGGTGAGAATATCAGGTGCTGACAAGGATGCAGATGCCTTTTCAAATAACGGTAGGAGTGGGCTTGGGCATATGCATAGGCTGGGTATGCATACCATCTGCCTACTACAGACACCTAAGTTGGTCCTGGAGAACTTGTTCTTATTTAGATGGGGGGATGGAAGGAAGGGAGGGGGAAGGAGAGAAAGAGGGTAGGGGGAGAGAGGGGCAAGAAGAGGTGGGTGAGAGGAGAAGGGGGGAGGGAGAAAACAGAAAAAGAGAAGAAGACAGGGAGGAGAGGTGGGGAGAGAGAAAGAGGGAGAGAGAAGAGGAGAGAAGGGTGACAGAGAGGGATGGGATGAGAGAAGAGGAGGGGAGCAGAGAGAAAGGGAGAATGCAGATACACCTTTCTGGTGTGTAGTTTTTTCTAGCCTCTTCATATGGGCTTTCATGGAGCAAATGGGTTTAATATTGGCAAGAGCTGTTTTGTTCAATTTTCTTTTATGAATTGTATTTTTTGTGTTATGTCTAGGAATTCTTCACTTAGCCTTAGATTTCTTTTTTGTTTTTTTGGTTTTTTTTTGCTTTTGTTTTTGTTTTGTTTTTGTTTTTGTAGTTCAGGTTATCCTTAACTGAGAGATCCTTCTGCCTCATGCTCCTGAGATCTGGGGTTACAGGTCTGCATCACTGTACCCAGCTCTTTTTCCAGCCCAGCCTATGCTATTGCACTCCTACCATTATTTGAAAAGGCAATTCCTCTTTCTTTAAATTGCTTTTGCACCTTTGTCAAAATCATTTGGCTGTACTTGTATGGGTCTATTTCTGGATTCTTCATTCTATCTATTGATCCCTGTGTCTCTTTCCTGCAGTATCTCACTGCCTTAATTACTGTAGGAACCCTTACTGTCTATCATAGCAGTTCCTCCCGACTCATTCTTCTTTAACAAAGTCATTTTAGCCGCTATGATTTCTTTATCTGTCCATGTAACTTTTATTTTATTTTTTCTTTTTCCATGTAATATTATTTAAGATAGGGGTCTTATTATGTAGCCTTGGCTGGCCTAGAACTCATTATGTAGAACAGTATGGCTTGGGACTCAAAAAGATCTGCCTGCCTCTGCCTTCTGAGTGCAGGTATTAAAGGCATGTGTCACCACATGCCTTTTCTTCGCAAATTTGGGGAGCATGGGTTTGACACCAGGTCACTTTATCTCTGACTGTTCCAGAACTTACCATGTAGACCATGCTGGCCACTGGCTCAGCGATCCTTCTACCTCTGCCTCCCAAGTGCTGGAATTTACCATGTAAACTTTAAAATAAGAGTGTTTATGTCTACAAAAATATTGCTATAGAAATGTCACTAAATTACCTGGGGGGTGGTGGCACAGGCCTTTAATCCCAGCACTCGGGGGGCAGAAGTAGGCATATCTCTGTGAGGTCGAGGCCAGCCTGGTCTACAGAGTGAGTTCCAGGACAGCCAGAGTTACAACAGAGAAACCCTGTCTCAAAAAACAACAACAACAGCAACAAAAAGTCATTAAATTTATGGATCCCTTTTTCCCTTTGATCTTCCATCAGCATTTTCTAATTTTTAGGACTCAGATCCTGATCAGATTTAATTAATTAACTCATTAATTAATTTTGAGACAGGGTTTCACATACTCTAGGCTGGCCTCTAAGTCCTTATGTAGATAAGGATGGTCTTGAACTCCTGATCCTCCTGCCTTCACCTTTCAAGTGTTGGGATTATAGCCATGTGTCACCACCCTCAGTCTGTGTAGTACTGGGAATTGAACCTAGGGCTTCATGCTTGCTATGTGAGCACTCTACCAACTGAGCTACACTCCCAAGCTCCTTTGATCAGATTTTATAAATAAATAAATGAATGAATAGACGTAGTAGTGATGAATGGTACCATGTTTTTAATTTTGGTGTCTGTGTGTTCCTTGATAGTATATGGAACTATAATTGCTTTGGAGTGTTGGTTTTGTGAGTGCTTTTGTAGATTCCTTGGGGTTTTCTACGTAGTCATCATACTGAGAACTTTTAGAGAGCATTCTCTTTCTTTCTCACTGACATGCCTTTTATTGTTTTTCTTGCTTTACTCTAGGGGATGTGACTTACAGTGCTACTTTGCATATGGATGGTGAGCGATGGGGTGGGAGAATTGGCTCAGCTAAGAGCCTGTACTGCTCTTGCAGGGGAGTGGAGTTTGGTTCCCACCACCCAAGTCAGGTAGCTCACACCCACTTGTAATTTTAGCTCGAGGGAATCATAGGCCTTTTCCTAGCCTGTGCAGGTACCTACACATGTGTACACATGTGCATATGTATAAATAAATAATAAAGAAAAGAATTGGTGAGTGGCTCATTCCTATAAACCTATACTTGGGATGGTGAGGCAGGAGGATTGCTATGAATTTCAGGCTAGCCTGAGCTACGTAACAGGATCCTGTCTCAAACAAACAGAAATATGCAATAAAAATTAGCTGAGATGTACACATATAATCCCAGCACTTGGGGTTGAGGCAGGGTTGTTGCAAGCTGGAGACCAGCCTGGTCTGCATAGTGAGTTCCAGGCTAGCCAGTGCTACAAAGCAAAACTCTGTCTCAAACAGACAGACAAATAAACAAATGAGCAAGGCAAGAGGGTACTTCCTTGTCTTTTTCTCAGCCTTGAGGGAAAGCATTTAATATGACTCCACTAAGGATAATAATCCTAGGGTTTGTCTGACATGCTAGGGATGGGATCAAGGACTATGCCAATGCTAGGCAAGTGCTCTGCCACTGAGGCCACATGCCCACCCCTTTATTTTCCTTCCCTTTCCCGCTTCCTTCCTTCCCATCTTTCCCCCTCCTCTTTTCTTCTTCCTTCCTTTCTTTTAAAAAATCTTTACTTATTTATTTTTATTTTATTTATTTATTTATTATATTTATTTTATGCCTTTAAGTGTTTGCCTTTGAATATATGCATAAGCATAAATGCATATGTGCACCATATATGTGCCTGGTACCTTGGAGGACAAAAGAAGGTGTCAGATCTCCTGGAACTGAATGCTTACAAATGGTTACGATGCTGGGAACCAAACCTGAGTCCTCTGCAAGAGTATCACATGTTCTTAAGCACTGTGCCGTCTCTCCAGCCTCTTCCCTTTTCCATTTTGCTTTTGAAACAGGGTCTTGTAGATGTAGATTCACACCAGATGTAGCCATAGATTCAGGTTGAAAACCATTTTATTCTTTTGTCTAATTCAATCACCAGTTCTTAGCCTGGAACCCTGGAACTTTTCAGCCTCCATATAATCTAGAATGTTTAAGCCTCCATACAGTCTAGTTCACCTCTGAGACACAATGCTGACTGAGTTCACTCTGACCAGCTTCTTCTGAACTCTGACTCTTCTGGTTCAACTCATTGTTCACGTCTGATATTGACAAACTTTGTTGTGTTTCTCCTCCTGAGCTTCATTGCTCCATCCTGTCTCTGTAACTGACTGCGCTGACTCTGTAACTGACTTCTCTCTCTCTCTGACTGCTCTGAGCTGAGAGTCTGCCTTTTTCTCTAATGAGAGTTGGGCATGTCCTCACTCTGGCTCACTCTGCTAACTCTTCCTCTGTTTTGTCACTTTACCTGTCCTTCACTCTGACTCATCTTTCTGAGCTCTGCTTTTTCTGTGTTTCCACATTCTGTTTTTCTTAGAGATTAAAGGCATGGAGCACCACTGCCTTTGAATTAATTGGATTAAAGATGTGTCTAGTCCATCTAGACTAACAGGCCTCCGAATGTAGACCCCCAGAATGTAGACCCTAGCTTTCACACAGGGCCATTCCTCTACAAGATCTCATTATGTAGCTCTAGCTGTCTTTGAACTCATTATGTAGGTTAGGCTGGCGTTGAACTCACAGAGAGCCTCCTGCCTCGCCCCCCCTCCCCCAGTACTGTGATTAGAGGCCTGTATTACCATGCTAATCTGTTTTTTTTTTTACTTATATTTATTTTATGAGACAAGGTTTCACCATGTAGCTCTAGCTGGCCTTGAACTCAGAGATTTGCCTCCCTCTACCTCCCAAATGCTGGGATTAAAGGCTAGTGCCATCTCACCCAGCATATCTTGAGTTTTTTAAATTTTACTTTTATTTGATATTTTTGAAGCAAGGCCTCCTATGTTGCCCGGGTTTGGTTTGAATTAGAGTCAAGTGATTCTTCTGCCTCCTGTGTTGCTAGGCTAACCTGCATATGTAGTTTTGAGTGAGGTTTTGTTTTGTTTTTTGAGAAAGAACGTGCTGCTATGTAGCCTAGACTGGCCTAGAACTTCAGATGCCTCAGTCTCCTGACTGCTGCGATTCCAGATGCTGCTGGGATTCACGGAAGTTGATTGAACTTTGAATGTTGAGCCAAGTTTGCATACCAAAAGAAACCCTACTTGGTCATAGAGTAGGTTTTTTATTTTTAATGTGCTATTGGATTGGATTTTTTAATTTTTTTTTTTAGAATGTTTGCACTTAAATTCAAGAAATATTCGTGCAACAAGGTCTCACAGTGTAGCTCTGGCTGGCCTAAAACTCAATACACAGACCAGCTGCCTCTCGGGTGTTTGTAGTGAAGTTGTATGCCACCACACCTGGCTCAGGAAATATTTTGTTCCTCCATTTTCTTGTTTTGTGTGTTGTCTTTGTCTGAATTGGATATCAGGATCAGGGTAATTAGAAATGACTTTATCCTCTCATTTTTTTCCATCCCTGTGATACCACAAGAAAGAAGAGAAGGAAGGAAGTTGAGAGGGAGGGAAGGAGGGAGGAAAGGAAGGAGAGAGAGGGGGGAGAGGGAGAGGGGGACAGGGAGAGGGAGAGAGGGAGAGTGATCTCAGTAATCTAAATTTCTACCTCAAGAATCAAGTTAAGGGGGGGCTAAAGAGTTAGGAGCAATGGCGATTTTTCCCTGGTTCTATTCCTAGCACCCACATAGTGGCTCAAAATCAAAATCAATCTAATTCCAGTCCCAGAGGATCTCACACTCTCTTCAGGACTCTGCGGGCACCAGGTCTGCAAGTGATGCACAAACTTATAAGCAGGCATACACATGAAATAATAATTTAAAAATGAAAAAAGCCCTTGAAAAAACCCCAAAGCAAACACACACATAGATATACATATGTAGAAAAAATACCAAGCATGCTAGCCCATGCCTGTAATCCCAGCTCTTGGAGTAAAGCTAGTGTTAATGTCATTTATCCTTCTTTGACTATTCAATAAACTTTTCTAGAATCTCTGGAGAGGAATCTTTTCCAGAAGTTCTTTACTCGTACTTCTCAAATGGTTATGAGATTACTCAGATTTTCTGGTCATCTTGGCGGAGTTGCGCTGCTTTCTCATTCTTCCACTGATGGCTGTAGGATCGGTAATGATATTCTTGTTCATTTCTGATACTGATAATTTACGTTTTCTCTCCTTTTATCTCAATCAGTCTTGCTAGAGTTTAGTCAATTTTATTGATTCTTTTTTGAGAATCAACTTTTGTTTCATTGATTTTTTTCTATTGTTTTCTTGCTTTCAATTTTATTGATTTCTGCTCCTATCTCTAGTATTTCCTTCTTGTCGCTCTCTCTCTCTCTCTCTCTCTCTGTGTGTGTGTGTGTGTGTGTGTGTGTCTGTCGCTGTCTCTGTATCTCTGTCTCTCTGTTGTTGTTGTGGCTCAACTCCTAGGCTCAACTCCTAGGCAAGCATTCTACTAATAAACTGCATTCCCAGCACCTTTTCTTGGTTCTTTTGTATGTTTCTTTTGAGGAAGAGTTTCTTGCAGCCCAGACTGGCCTTGAAGTTGAGGTACACGTAAGGATGACCTTGAACTTTTGGTCCACCTGTCTCCAAGTACTGAGTTCTGGGAATACAAGAGCATGTCACTATATTCAGTTTTATACAGAATTGGAGACTGACCCCAGTGTCTTGGAGATGCTAGGTAATCACTCTACCAACTGAGCTACACTCCCAACCATATTTCTTGTTTTTTGAAGAATTCCAATACTGAGTTCTACAATGGCTGTACTAATTTACATTTACCACCATTTGTTGCTTTATGTATTTTTTAAAATCTGTTTTGTTCACTTATGTATTTTTTATTTTATGTGTTTAATTTATATATTTTAAAATTTTACGAATATGGGTGTTTTGCTTACATCATGTGTGTGCCTTATGCAAGAGGACGTCATAAGAGGGTATCAGATCCACTGGAGTTACAGGTGGTTGGGAACTGCCATGTGGATGCTGGGTATTGAACCAGAGTCCTCTGAAAGACCAGCCAGAGCCGCTGAGCCATCTCTTCACCCTCTTGTGTATTCTTTGTTTGCATGTTTGTTTTTAGACAAGGTCTCACTCTGTAACCAGGCTGGTCTGGAACTAACTCACTAAGTCTTCAACTCCTGGTCTTACTGCCTATACCTCACAAGTGCTGGGATTACAGTGTACACCACCATACATAGCTTGGTAGTTAATTTTTTTTTAACTCTTTTTGTTTTCTGAATGTTAATCCCATGTTGGATGAGTCTGTGGCAAAGATTTTCTCTCTTTCTGTAGACTGTCACTTCATTCTGTTGACTCCTTCCTTTGCTGTGCCGAAGATTTTTAAATCCCCACATATTTATTTATAATGATTTGGACTATATTATTATGTGTTCTTAGTGGTTGTCATAAGTATTATCATATATTGTACGTATAGAATTTCTCACACCCTACTGCTTTTCAAGTGAGTCCACATTGAATAAATTTTATTTGTATGTTTTCGAGTTCACTGTCACTTCTAATTTTTTGTTTTTTTGAGACAGGGTTTCACCATGAAGCTCTGGCTGGCCTGGAACTCACTATGCAGACCTAATTGGCCTTGAACTTGCAGAGATCCACCTGCCTCTTCTTCCTGAGTGCTTGGATAAAAGAGGGACACCACAACACCTGGTCCTCACATTACTATTGAGTCTGTCCAATGAACTTTGAAATTTCAGCTTTTAAAAGATTGTGTGTGTGTGTGTGTGTGTGTGTGTGTGTATGTGCATGTATGCATGAGCCTATACCATGTATGTGTGGATGCTTCCTGAGGCTAGAGGATGGTGTCAGAACCCCTGGAGCTGGAGTTGCAGGCAGTTGTGAGCTGCCCAGTGTGGATACTGGGAATTGAACTCAGGTCCCTGAAAGAACAGGACATGCTGTTAGCTGCTGAGTCATCTCTCTAGTCTCCAATTTCAGCCTTAAAAATATTATGATTTCCATTTAGTAATTTTTCATAACTTATATTTCTTTGCTGAGACTTTTTCATCTACTTATTTATCAGCCTATTTTTGCAGTACTGGGAATTTGAAGCGAGTGTTCTACCACCAACCTGCAGCCTTGACCTTTTTTTTTTGAGACAGTTTCTCTGTTGTAACTCTGGGCTGTCCTGGAACTCACTCTGTAGAGCAAGGTGGCCTCGAACTCATAGAGATCCACCTGCCTCTACCTCCTCAGCGCTGGGATTAAAGGCGTGCGCCACCACCACTCAGCTAGCCTTGACTTTAAAAAAAAAATCGTTTTACTTTTAAATAACATCTCACTGAATTGTCTAGGCTTGAAGTCAGTCCATAGAGTGGCAGGCCTTACACTTTCAGTCTTCCTTCCTAACCTCCACCCTGCCTCAGGAGCTGGGATTGCAGGTCTGTAGCACTAGGTACACTTATTAACTTTTTTAATGTCAGTATTGGAGATTGAACCAGGGCCTCATGCATGCAAGGCAAGCACTGCACTGCTGAGACACTCTCTAAGCATGTTTATTTCTTAGTAATTTTGTAATCAATTGTGGAGAAGCTTTAAAGTTTTGTAAATTCTTGCATTGTTGGGTTCGTCGTGCTAGTGTTGGTTGATGGGTTTATCTCATCCCGGTTTGACTGGCTCGTTAAGATGAGTGATTTTCAATTAGCATCCTGAACATTTCAGTTATATTAGGTAGCTCTTCAGTAAACTTAAAAAATTCTTTTCAATTATGTGTATGTGGGGTATACTCATGTGAGTGCAGTTGTCTTTAGAGGCCAGAGTGTTGGATCTCCCTGGAGCTAGAGTTACACATGGCTGTGAAACATATTATGTGGGTGCCAGGAATTGAACTCAAGTTCTCTGGAAGAGCAGTAAGTGCTCTTAACTCTATCCTATGTTTGGTGACTCTTGATCCATTTAAATCTTTTATTTCAGGGCTAGAGAGATAATTCAGCAGTTTGGAGCACTTGTTGCTCTTGCAGTATCTACATGGTGATTCACAACTATCCTAACTCCAGTTCCAGGAGATCTATTGTCCTATCCTGACATCCACCTGCACCAGGCACATACATGATACACATGCATACACGTGTAGGCAAAACATCCTCACACATAATATTAAATAAAAAATTTTAAAATATTTTGTTTCAGCATACAGTCGCCATGTTTATTTAAGTTCAGCATGTAGCTTCTGGTCTGCTTCTGTGGGATGTGGTACCAACAGCAGATTCATTTTTTGAGCCTCTCAATGTCATTTACTTTGCTTCATTCTTCTGCTTTTCCTGGGGCTCCTGTTCTAGACATTGATGGTCTTATTTACAAGAACAAAAAGCCTTCCAAGCTCGGAGCTGCATGATTTTGCTGGGTGATATCCCGAGGTGAGCAGCTGCTTGGAGTCTTCTTATGCTGCTGAGTACAAAGCTGGGAAACACAAGGTCTTACTATTACTGCTACAGGGGAATGTGGCTGCCTAAGAGAGCCTCAGCTCTAGTCATAGATGGAGACAGCTCAGAACTTTGATGCTGGAAAACCCAAGACCACCCTCTGGAACTTCAGCTGTGGAGCAAGGTTTACATCTTCCTGCTAGACATCTGTTGGACTGCTTTTCTCCCAGTCTCCTGGTTATAGAACACACATCCTCTTCCCAGTATTCCTCAGTTTTTATGTCCTCCTTGTCACTCAGGCTGGGGGCATCTATCAGTCTATGGGAGGTAAAACATTGTTGTTCCTCGGGTCTTGGGATTCCTAGCCAGTCTATTTTTCTTCTTTCTTGTTTTCTGTCTAGGGCATACAATTGCACTTTATGGAAAGAAGCAGGGGAAAGTGAGTCTATATCATCTATTCTAGAGCCAAAAGTTCCAGTGTAGATTAAAATTGAATTTAACAATTGCAACTCCTGAAGTATTAAAATTTTTAGAGGGACTGGAGAGTTGGCCTAGTGGCTAAGAGCACTAGCTGCTCTTGCAGAGGACCTAAGTTGAGTTCTCATCACCAACTCCACTTCAAAGGGATCTGACACCCTTTTCTGGTTTGTAGGGGTATCAGGCAGCACATGGCACACATATAGACATACAAGCAAAACATCCATATTTATATATAATAAAATTTTAAAATCTTAAAAACAAAACAAAACTGTCTTAGGTGTGGTGGTCAACTCCTTTAATGTCGACACTTGGGAGGCAGATGCAGAAAGATTACTGAGTTCAAGGCTGGCCTGGTCTACATAGTGAGTTCCAGGACAGCCAGGATTACATAGTGAGACCCTGTCTCAACTAATCAAAGTGTTTTAGGATGGATGTGGTGGAATATGCTTTTAATCCCAGCACTTGGGAGGCAGAGGCAGGTGGATCTCTGTAAGTTGAAGGCCAGTCTGGTCTACAGAGTGAGTTCCAGAACAGCCAGGGTTACATAGAGAGATCCTTTTTAAAAATAGATTCCTTTGTGACTTCCCACCAACTGCTAGGCCCACTCCCTTCCAGGGACCCCACAACCACCACATTGCTGGGAACCTAGGTCCAGTGCATTGCTCAGCCCTCATCAAAGAAGCTTCTTCTTGTAATAGATGGTAATTAGCACAGACCAACAACTGGACAATCAATGTGCAGAGAGTGAGAGATGTCAGAGCACTCAGACCTAAATGGGATGTCTTCATCGAACCTCCTCTCAAAGCTCAGGGATCTATGTAAGAGGAGGCAGAAAGGTTTTAAGAGCAAGGGGTGGTGGATGACACAAGTTAACAGAGTTTTCCAGATGCAACAGGACTGATGCAAATATGAACTCACAGAGACTGTGACAGCATGCACGAGACCTGCACAAATCCAAGCCAAATAAAATCCCAACATGGAGAAAGAGAAGTGGGCGTGAAATCCCACTCCTAAGCCTGCACCATCCAAACCCCACCTATTTGCAATCAACTGCTGTTAGGAAAGGAAAATCAGTGTTTTTGTTGATTGTTTTTTTGTTTATTGGTTTTATTTAGAGACAGGGTTTCTCTGTTGTAACTCTGGCTGTCCTGGAACTCACTCTGTAGACCAGGCTGGCCTTGAACTCACAGAGGTCTGCCTGCCTCTGCCTCCTGAGTGCTGGGATTAAAAAAGCATGTGCCACCACCACTTCCTGGCCAGTTTTTTTTTCTTCCCAATGTGGTGACCTGGGTACAACAAACCACACACCAGGACAGGCCTTATGCTCTGGAGTAGGTTGATAACACAAAATAGACTCCGTATTTTTTGTTTGTATGTATGTGCTTGTTTTGTTTTGTTCTTAAGAGAGAGAAATAGCAAAGTTGGGTGGTGGATCTAGTACAGAAGAAAAAATATAATAAAAGTGTTTATGAAAAAATTTAAAAGTAATTAATTATTAAGTATTATAAGGGCTGAGGGTAGTACATGGAACACATGGAACAGTTATGAGGCCCTCAATTTGATCCTTAGCACTAAAAAAATGCACCTCCCCACAAAAACTAAAACCAAAGTCCCAAATCAATTTTCTGAGTTTCAGTTTCTATGAACTGTCTGTTGATATTATTTACCTATTGGTATATTATACTAGTGATATAGTGATTCTATACTTATTCATGCCTAGGCATTGCTTTAATAGTTTCTATAAGTTGTAGATACTTTCTAATATATTGGTTTATTTTCTCTCTCTCTCTCTCTCTCTCTCTCTCTCTCTCTCTCTGTGTGTGTGTGTGTGTGTGTGTGTGTGTGTGTGTGTATGTGCCTGCATGAGTTTGTGTGCACCGTATGTATGCAGGTGCCTTTGGCAGCCAGAAGGTGTTGGGTCCCCTAAAACTGGATTTACAGGCAGTTGTGAGCTACCTGATGTGGATGTTGGGAACTGAATCTTGGTGGTCTACAAGGACAGGAGGTGCTCTTAGCCACCAACCCATTTCTCCAGCTCCATATTGGTACCTTTCTGCTTCGGCTTTGTTTATAAATTGCACACACACACACACACACACACACACACACACACACACACACAGGATTTCAATGTGTAACCCTGACTGGCCTAGGACTTGCTCTGTAGACCAGACTGACATGTAGACCACAGAGATCTCTGACTGCCTCTACCTCCCAAGTGCTGGGATTAAAGGTGTACACCACCATACCTGAATGATATTGTTTTTATTTTGTTGGTTTTAAAACAAGGTTCCACTGTGTAGCCCTGGTAGGCCTAGAGCTCACTATGTAGATCAGGCTGACACTGAACTCACAGAGATCTGCCTACTTCTGCCTCAGGAGTACTGAAATGTAAAGGTGTGCTCTACCACACCTGACTTGTGTATACATGTTTTACTCTGAAGATTTTTTTAAGGCTTTGTCTTTTTATGTATCTCAGTCTAGATTAGAACTTGTGATTCTCCTGTTTCTACCTCTGCAGTGCTGGAATTAGAAACAAGGGCATAGAAGCCATGCAGTTTTTAAAATGCAGTTAAATTTTGGAGTGGTGGAGCACATCTGCCATTCCAATACTTGGGAGGGTGAGGCAGGAACTTTGCCATGAATCCAAGGCCAGTCTGGACTGCATAGCGAGTTCAAGACCAAGTAGGTCTGTAGAGTGAGACCCTGCCCCAAAAAACCAAAACCAACCCCATCAAAAATGCAACTAAATAATGTAGTTAAATATATCAGTGTTTTCCTTAGCTTCTGGGCTTTGTGTCCTTGACAGCCTTCTCATTTCAAGTTGTTTTGTTCTGGTGTTTTGCTCTGGTTTTGTCTTCTTGGTTCTGTTCCATTTGTTCCTCTGATTTGGAGGCTGTGCTCCCACCTCGCACCAGTTTTGCTGCCATGTGGAGGTTCATCCTTCAATGAACTTCAAGTCCAATTCATCCTTCAAAGTCATGACTGCCTTGAAACTGTGAGTTCGTTCTAATTAGGAACAGGGTCTCTCTAGTTTATTCCTAGAGAACAGCGTAATCATTGGGCTCTTGTAAATGTTGCTACCTGCTCTCATCTGTTCCTGTCTGTGGGGTCCTTGTCAGCAGCCAGTGCTCCTTATGTGTGTGCACTAGGGCCCAAGCCAGAAGACTCTAACATTTGCCTTCTGGAACTTTATGGTAACCTAATAAATGAAGGTATCTGGCTGTGAAAAGAGGGCTGACTATGAAACAGCGGGTCCAGAATGGAGATTTGCACAACTGTTCTCCAGTGTGTCATTTTCTACCCGTTTTCTGTCCCTGTTTTCTCCTGGTAGAACTGTCTCTCTAGAAGGTGCTCTCTGTCTCCCTTTCCCCTTAAGCGCCACAGAGAGCCTGCTCAGGTGACCACACTTCTGGCTGCTGACACCAGGAGGCAGGGTTGCTCTCTTCCTCACAGAAGTACCTTCTCTAGGTGCGATGGTAACTTCAGGGGAGCTAAGGATGTGCAGATGGCTAAAAAAGTTTCATGTCTGGATGTGGCTATGAGAAACTGGTATTTTAATCAGTAGGTTGAGTAATGAATATGAGAATAGGCATCATCTAATCTATTGAGGGCTTGAATAGAACAAATAGGAAGAGGAAAGGCAAATTTGTTTTTTTCTGAGCTGGGATATTCATCTGCATTAGACTTCATTGGACTTCATTCAGCATTCCTGAAACTTTGACCTACAGATGCAGGTCCACTTGGTACTATGACTGCTTTATGACCTTCTTAGGCCTCAGATTCAGACTGAGTTGCACTTCTGGCCTTACTGCGACTCTGATTTGCAGATAATAGACGGAGCTTAGTTTCTACAATCTTCCCCCCATATATATTACTAGAAATATATTGTGTATATATGCATGTACATGCATGTGCTCTCTCTCTCTCTCACACACATATATATATCTTACTGGTTTTCTTTTTTGGAGAACCCCCCTTTTTTGGTTTTTCAAGATAGGATTTCAACTCTGGCTGTCATGGAACTCACTCTGTAGGCCAGGCTGGCCTGGAACTCACAGAGATCCGCTTGCCTCTGCCTCTGCCTCCTGAGTGCTGGGATTAAAGGCATGTGCCACCACAGCCTGGTTAAATTTCTACTTCTTAATTGGTGTTTTGATTTTTGCAGTGCTAGGGATTGAACTCAGGAACTCATGCATGCTAGACAAGTGCTTTACCACCAAACCACATTCTCTAACCTCTTTATTTCTTATAAGATCATACTATTTATTTATTACTTGTGAGATGTGAACATCTTCCCCAAATATCCCAGGTAGATAAAACTCTATCTTTTTCTGGGATCAAATAACACTGTTCCCTGTATTCTGGCGAATACTGATTTATTGCAATGCCTGTGCCTTTCTTTCTCTGAGATAGGAAACACCCTTAAAGGTACAAACTATTTAATTCATGTTTCAGTGTCTAACAACTGCCTGACCCTGAGCAGGTACTCAGGGAGGGTTGAATTTGATAAGTACCTTTATTTAGTAGGCTTCTTGAATGTGCTCACCATGGGACACACCTCATGCTTATCCTCAGAAGCCAATTAATCATTTTCAGTGTTCAAAGAACATCTTCAGGGTAGTGCCTGTATCTTGTCACTTGGCCTGCTTTTGAAGTCACTGCCCCAAGACATTTCTAAACACTGAACTTATCAAGCCTGGGCCTCATTTGTACTGTTTTTGAGGCAGGGTTTCTGTTCTAGCCCTAGCTGTCCTGGAACTCACTTTGTAGACCAGGCTGGCATTGAATTCACAGAGATCCACCTGCCTCTGCCTCCTGTATGCTGGGATTAAAGCATATGCCACCACCACCCAGCTGATCTCATTTGTATTTTTTAAGTTGGAGAGGCCAGTGTAAACAAGATGTCCTCCCACAGGGTAGGTCAAGGAGACCTAGGGGAGAATTAGGGGACACACAGGCTAGACTGGAGTTTTCTAGGCTTGGAGAGGAGGAACAACTTGTCAGAGGGGCTTGAAGAAGGCACCTGGAATCTTACTTTAATGACAGTATCTGAATGCTTGGTCATAAAATATTTGGCTCTATCTTTAGAATAAAGGCAAAAGGGTAAAGGAATAGACTTAAATGGATCAGTTGGATTAGTGACTTAAAAAGATTTACGTGTGTGTTTTGTCTGTATGTGTGTGTACCACATGCATGCCTGATGCTGGAGATCAGAAGTAGGTGTCAGATTCCCTGGAACTGGAATTATGGATGGCTGTGAGCTGCCACATGGGTGCTTGTAACTGAACCCCCAGTCCTATGCAAAAGCAGTAAGTGCTCTTAACTATTGAGCCATCGATTCAAGCCTGGATTGCTGGCTTTCAGAGTTGGAAGCATATGCTATGTGGCCCAGGATGTGCCAATGGCAAGGAAGCTGCAACAAATTTGAACCAGCTTGTCTTCCAAGAATGCCTTGAGCACTGATTCCTGTGCCCAATCTTCCACAGGGCAATGTTTATGGAGTCTTAGGGAATTGAAGGTAAGTACCTGGACTCTTGAGGAGATAAGGGCAGTGGCAGTAGCAGCAAGAGTTTAGAGCCCACCTGTGCCAGCCCTCCCCACACCCCTCATACTCTTGAACGCCCCAGAATTATCAAGACTATCAGAGTACACCCCAGAACTTTAGATCCCTGTGAAGAACACACCCAGTCAGCTGATTCTTTGCAAGTAACTTTTATTTACAACATAATTGGTGGCTTTGTTCCTCAATTTTTAGGACACTTGGTATCAGCAGCCAGAGGGAAAATCTGCAGTGAAATCAAACTCATTCTGCCCCAGCCACAGCTCAGGAAGCTCATTGGCTCGGTCTAGCCCTAGTTCTACCACCAGAGACATCAGCACCTCCTCATCCACTGGGTCAGAATCAATAATAGCAGGGCTCTGGGAACCAGCAGGAGGAGTGACTGATCCGCAGATCCTACCGATTCTGCTTCTCCTGCCTGAGCCCCCAAACCCCAATTTTGTGGGGCCCCCGCCTCCCCTGGTTGGTCTGGAGTGGCAGCAGCAGCCACTGCAGCTCCATGATACTGGCTATTAAGCTTCTGCAGCTGCATACTAGCCAGCAGATGAGGAGTAGGATTCAGGTTGAATGACGGGGGTTTGGTAGGAGGGGTGGCAGAGGGAGAGCCTATTGGAGATGGTGATCCAGAGGAGCTAGTAGGAACCCCATTGGCCTTGGCTCCATTTGAGGTGACTCCAGGGTAGTGCAGGATGGTCACTGCTTTGCGATCTTTCACCCCGACGTTTGAGTAGGCCAGAGAATTCATCTCCTGGTTGGCATCCTAGAAGACAGAAAGGCACACTATAGTAGCCATCTTCCTGGTTTTCCCTTTGGCATTCAATGTATCTGGAATGTTCCTGCATGCCCTGCATTTGAAGCTAGTTGTTGGAGGTGGCAGGAACAGCCTCTGGACAGTTACGTTTCTTTTGCTACCATGGCTCTGATTTCTAAGTCAGACTAGTGCTAGTTCAGGTCTAGTACTGGAGATCCCATTATCCTAAGTGAACCCTCTATGTGCCTTTCTGTCTAAAAAAAGCCACCTCTTTGTCCCTCTTCTCAGCCTAGGTGTAATCCCTTTACCATAGTAGTCTTGTTCCAATTCTGCTTCTTTGCTCCCTTCCTGTTGTCTGTCTATCAATACCCTAGTGAGTTCAATTCAACAACTTCTAGACAAAAGCTATTCTCATTTTTTCTCAGACAAAGCCCTGCTGTATCTTCTCTGGTCAAGCACACTGGCTACATGCCATACCTAGGAAGGCCTGGTATATGACCTCCTCCCCTAAAGTCCATCTTTCCATGCCTTAGTATCTCCATCTGTAAAGTGGCAAAACTCACCTCCTTCACAGAGGTGGTACCACCCTTGACATCAAGTGCAGGCCTTGACATAGTTGGCATTTCAGAGTCTGGGCAGAAGTCAGATAAATTGGTGGGAGCTGATGCCGCCAGCTGGAGCTGTTGGTCTGTAGATAGAAGAGAAGAAATGATAAAGGTGAAAGTCTTTCTTGACAAAGGAAGCACTAGCAAATTCTAAATCACGGCGAATTCACTCAGCTACATAAGGATGCTGATAGGGTTAAACTCAAATCAGAGCACCTGGGCAGAGCACAGAGACAGAGCTGAGGCCAGAAATATGCTCTCCATCCAGCCAGGATCTAGCAGTGAACCACAATGCCCACAGAGGACACATGAGCATTTACTCATATAGGTTATTTCAGGGTCCAGAGGTGGAGGTGGTACTCTTCCTGATTCTGAGAGCAGGCATGACTCTGAGAAAGCAGCACACCATGACAATGGATCACTAGCATTCACATTTTCAATGGGACTGGGGAAAAGCATGAATTCAGGAGAAGGAAGACATAGAAAAGTCTGTGAAGCCCTGTCTTGGGGCATGCCTACAGGCCAGCAGATCAGGATGTTCTGGAGGTTCTGAGGCAGCAGGAGCCATAGAATAGCTGGAAACAGCTCAGTTCCTCCATGTCTCAAGCCCCTATGAGACAGTCCCTAGATTGGGCTCTCCCAGGACAACTGTCCATCAGGCCATAGCCAGGCCACACCCATGTGTGGCTGAGAGAAGAAAGGATTCTTCCTGGAGGGAAGCAGCAGCAGCAGGTTGGAGAGCAGAATCTAGCAGTTCTATGCCACATGCCTCTTCTGATCATTGGCCAACTCCTCATACCTGAAATTACTCAGGTGGCTTTTAAAGAAACGATTCTCTGGCCCAAATGCCAAAAAGGTAAGCGAATGAGGGAAAACAAACAAACGAGGGAAAACAAACAAACAAATAAACCCCTCAGAAAATTAAAAATTCTTGTTTTCCCGGAAGTGTGTTTTTAAAAGCCCCATATATTCTAGTATCATCATCTTGAGGTCCCCCTGAAAGAGTCATTTTCCCAGAGAGGCTAGAATTTGCCGGCGTCTACTCCCCTTGTTACCCCAGTGGTCGTTAGGAATGTGCTGGTTTCTAAAGGTACCACTATCCTTTTTTTCCCCTTCAAAAAACGCCTACTGAGCGGGGAGGAAGAAAGCAAAAAAAAGGAAAACATGAGGGACAAAGGGGACAGTTGCTGGGTCCTATACCACTGCTTGACTGAAGTACAGTGTTCTGAGGAAACCGTAGGATATTTCAGCCGTCTATCTCAAGACAAGGGCGCTACCACGCATCGTCGTCAGGAGGGCCAGCACTGCCACTATTTCAAGTTCCTCATCGCTTCACCTTCCCATCCATCTTCTCCTGTATGCCACCCGTACCCGAATGTACAAAAGAAAAAAAAAATCCAAGAGTAAAAATAATAAGGGGAAGAAAATAGAGGAAAGGAGGCGCGTGTGTTCTGGTGTCAGCAGGCCCTGGTAACATCTTCCTCGAGGCGCACGAGCCGGCTCGTGCGGAAAGCGCTGAGCCCGTCTAAGAGCCGATCCCCCCCTCCGCGACCCCATTTTGTAACCCCCCCTCACCCCTCGGCCCGTTTGAGGGAAAACTTGGCTCACGAATGTTTGGGTGGGCTCCGAGCGGCGAGGTGACCACTGCGAAGCCGCGGCAAGCCACTGCGAAAAAGCCGCGCAACAAGTGCCGGCTCCGCGGCTCGCGCCTCCTGCCGCCTGGCTCCGTCTGGCCGCCTGCCGCGTCGGTCCTCGCCCGCGCCGAACGAGGCTGAGGGCAGGTGGGCGGGGGAGGGGGGGAGAAAAGGGAGCGGCAGGTGGGGGGGGGGCTTGAACCTGTCCCGGGAGGAAAAGTTAAAAATGGCACCAACCGGTAGACTCCATCTCCATTGCTACTGAGAAATTTAAAGATGCAAACAGCACTGCGGCTTGGCTTGCCCGCGCTCCAAGCAGCCCAGCCAGACTCGCCACCTGAAAACTAAAGGCCCGTTGTTTACCGACAGCCCCACGCGCCGGGAGGGAGCCGCCGACGAGGGGGTCGGCCAGACGCAGCCCTGCACGCCTGGCGCGAGCAGCTGTACTAGAGGGCTCTAACCTTCCGCTACCCCAGGTGCTCGGAAGCCGACAGTCGACGCGGCACGGGGTCTCCGCGTCAGCGCACTTCAGAGACCCGCGGCGTCTCCGCACGCGGGGGCGCACTTTGGCGCCGGCGGCAGCGGCTCGCGCGCCTCGCCGACACTTCCGAGCGCCCTCGGAACGTCCGACGCTGCCGCTGCTCCCGGCCCGCTAGCGAACGACCGAGATTCCGAGAGGTGCGGTAACTTACCCAAGGTCACAGCGCTAAAAGTGAGGTGGCCCTGACTGGCTGTCCCATCCCACGTCAGGCGCCCCGCGAGGCAGAGGCCGGGCGCCGCACGGCCGCTTCCCCTCGAGAGGGGCGTGTGCGCGGGGGATGGGAGCGGGGTCGGCTGATGGGGAAGGCAAGTTCCCGGATTGTTTCAACTTGCAGCCCGCAGCTCCTCGGGACTCGGCCCGAAGCCCCTCTTGCCTCCAGCCCCCAAGGAAACAAGAGCTTTGTGCGGCCCAGAGCGGCCTGATGCAGTCCCGGCTATTGGCAAAGTCGGGGGGGGGGGAATGGAGCTAGAGAAAGCGCGGGCGCGGGAGAGGAGGTACTGCGGTCTCTTCAGGACAAGTGGGCGCCCAGTCCCGCGACCCGGCAGCTCCATCAGCAAACAAGTCCTCCAGCCCCTCGGCCCGCTCGGCCGCCGCCCGCGCCCTCGGCCCTCGCTGCCCGGCCCAGCGCTCTGCCCCGCGGCTCGGCTTACCTCAGCGAAGCTGCCTGCCCGGGAGAGAGAGGAGCTGGCGGGGGCTGAAGCGCGGGCGAAGCGGCCGAGCCCCCAGCCCCTTGGCACCCACACACCGCCGCCGCCTCTGCCGATCGCCGCTCGCTCCCTACCCCACGGCCGCACTGGCGGCCACTCGACCCCAGGGCTCCCGGGAAAAAGCTTGCGCCGCCGCACCGCACCGTGCAGCGCCTAGCAGCCCCGGCCCGCGCTCGTGCCCGCCTGCAGCTTCGGGGACGGACTCCGGGGCGGTGGCGGCAGCAGCCTCCACGCTTGGTTCTTGGAGCGGGGACCCGGCTCTCAAGCCCCCATTGCCGTCCGGAGAGCCCTGGCGCACACGCACACAGCAGCAGGCTGGCCTCAGCTAGGAATCCCAGGATGGACAGACCCTTTCCCCCCTTTTTTTCCCTCTCCCCCAATTTTCACGTCTTTATAACCGGCTTAGGGCATTATTAGCACATGTCCTGGCTCGTGGGCGAGTTGGTGGCAAAATCTGAACTGGATACTTACGGAGGGCCCGAGCGGTGCGGTGCCTTCCTCTAGTCTGGTCCTCCTTGCCAGGAGCAGCCCCGCGCCGATAGGCTGTAGGAGGAGCAGTCGGGCGGAGCGAGCCTCCTCACCGCAGCTCAGCAGCGCACTTCTGCAGCTGTGCTGCCGGCAACATTTTATAGCAGCGGCTGGCGTGTGTGGCCCTTTAAAGGCGCTCGAGCTGGTGCAGTCACCGTGGATCTTGTGAAAGCGGAAGGCGGGTTAGGGAATGGAGTCCGTGCGCCCCCTCCGGCCCTTCAGCCCAGGGGACGCCACAAGGCTATAGGGGTGGGGCTGATGGTCGCAGATTACACTCACTTCTCGCCGAGTTCTCTGGCCCTTACCTGTGTTTCTAAAACCGGTGGCAGCCAGAACCCGGGACGTGGGCTCTCCCCACCACCCTGCATGGACTTGCCCAATAAATTCCACTTAGTAATTTCACCGAGGCGAGGGAGAGCTGTTAGTGTCTGTTTTCTGACCTAAATCAAGCGGGTGTCCAGGACGGCTTCAATGGATAGAGAGGAGAACTGTTGGCTTTAGGGAAATACCCAGAGGAGGGACTTGCACACGGGACGGGGTAGGCAAGGCACGGTCTCAGTTTTATGCAGGGCTTTCTCTGAGCCGGTTTGCCTTCGTTTGGCTACATCGTCTCTCGTCTTGGAATGGTCGAGGTTGGAGAGTCCCTTTCCCTCTAAACTCCATACATTTTGTTCAAGGATCATATGGAGGCAGTGGCTTCCCTCAAGGCCCAGAGTTGTTGGGTTCAAGGCTTTTTGTCCTGTGGCCATCCAGGCAGAAGGAGGCTGGCAGAATGCAACGTCGCTGAGAAATGTTATTCTACTGGACCGTGGGGCTAGGGTGCATGCGTGCGACTCACATGGCTCACGGAAAAGCCAACAACAGGCAGCGGGTTCGAAAAGCTTGCCACAGAGTTCGCAGATCCCTCTTGCCTCCCTACGATGCCAGGTTATTTTATTATGATTATATAATTATTCACATCTAGCAAGAATAACATTTTGCACTTGGAGCACATCTCTCTTGTGTTGGTATGTTGTCTTACAAATCCTTTCTGAAAGAGATCTGGGGCTTCTCTTATTTCAAGGCATGTTCCTTGTGGCTGGCATGTTCCCACCTCACCCTTTCAGGAAGGCCACCAAGATTACCCCCTCTAACCAACCCCCCCTCCCTCTCCCACTCCCATCCACCCCTCCCCCGTCCTTTCAACAACTCAATTTGCACCGTTTGTAAAACATGGTCTTTTGAAAAACTGAGAGATTAAGGAAACGGGGAGAGAGGAACGTTACAAAGTCATTTTCACTGAATGTGTCTTGTGTCTTCTTTATTGGCTTTGAAGACCTGATGATCTTTTTTCTTTTTTTTTTCTTCTTCTTCTGGATCGCGAGTGCCCTGAATTTGCTCTCCTAACAGAGTCCTGTTTGTTGATGCAATGACCGGCTTGCCGAATAAGAGGAGGGACAGATCTAGGCCCTTCCTTGGCATTTGGAGGAAGCTTGGGTGAGTACCCTGGATAATCTCAGGTAAAGCCATTCGCCCTGTTTGGCTGGAAAGCTGCCTTCCCTACGGGGCTCATTGCTTGTCCCCTCCCACTCTGCTCCAACTCAAACCTGGGTAACAACCACACTCCACACACCACCATTACACGTTCTCACTTGGCTCGAAGATTGTGGGTCATGCCTAGTTTCCTGTTGAGAAAAGGCACGGTCCGTTGGGACCCTAAATCTATACTGGGGTAGCTGGCGGGGTACACCTCGAAAGCTTCTTGGTATTTGCCTGGGGTGGGAAAAGGTATTGTGAAAGCCAAGTGGTGAAGGGGCAGACTTAGGCTTTTGAATTACAATTCCTAATTTGGACCCCTGACCTGCCCTCTTCTCCTCAATTTGGACTCTGGATCTGGTTCGTAAACTGCAGTCGCAGCTGGGCTGCAGGCTCCGGATCCTGGACCTGTGGATCCGCCCTCCATCTATTGGATGGCTCCCATGCCAATTGTTAGAAAGAGGCTTATGTTCATCTAGGCTTCTGGAGTGTCTCCGGAGCAGTTGCTCAACAGCTAGCCTCCTCCCCTACCCGGACCATTGAAGGGCAGAAAAAGGAGCGCCCTCCACCACATTTCTATATGCCCAAGTTCCAGAAGGCCTCTACCCCACCGGTGACTTCCTGTCATCTCCACAGCCCACCTACCAGGGAATAGGAATGAGAGGGGGCTTTAAGCACTCAGCTCGGAAGCAGAAAAGCCACCCATTTCCTTCTGGAGGTTAGTGGCAGAGGCTGAGAGGGAGCAAAGAAGACATTTGCATTTCTAGGGAAACACGTCTTGGATCACTGACTTTCCAGCCTGCCCCAGGCTAGCTCAGAGTTCCGCTAAACTCTTTTCTCCAACTTGACAACTAGACCACAAACTTCTGAAGCCAAGAGAGAAGAGATGGTCACCCAGCAATAACCTTTTAAATGCCAGCCATGAGCCGGCATCGTCCCTTCCCTTCCATCATGTCATTTAACTCCTAAAGACAGCCCTGTGAGGTTGGGTTACCAAAGGTGAAATAGCCTCAGAGACGTGCCAAGTTAGCATAACCCAGAGGAAGGGAGTTTTGACCATGGTGAGGCTGGCTGCAGTCTTTACCCTCCACCATCCACCCTCCACCCTCCACCCTGCTGTCTCTGAGGGCAAAGAAGAGGTCTAGAGTGCAGGTTCAGGGGTCAGTGGCCTGGATTAAATCCCTACTCTGCCATTTGCTAGCTGTGTGGTCTTAGGGTAAGTGTCTGTGTTGGTGTATATGTGCTCAATTTTCCTACTAAATGGATATCATAACACATTTACATAATCTGTGAGGGTTAGGAAGACAGCTTTAGCTTGATGGATTGGTGCTGAGTGTGTAGTAAAATGGCAGTACGTGCTGGTGCTGGGATTGGTATTGTAACATGCCTCTGATCTTTTTCCTTTGGCCTCACTGCTGTCTCAGCTCACATACTTCAGGTTCAATAATACTTGTTGACTAATTTAAATATCAGACCGAGGGGAGGGTGGATGAAAGAGGTCTATAAGCTTAGGAAGAAAAAGGAGATGAGAATGCAGATTTGTTTTCAAAACTCCACTCACCACAGCAACAGCTGCCTGGACTAACAGTGGACTAACAGCCAGGAATAACAGTGGGATCGATAAAAGATAATCATGTTTTATAGGTCAGCCTGTAAATGTAGAAGTGTCCTCCAAAAATATACTCAATATGCATATAGACAAGTTTAAAAGTACAAGTTTAAATTAAAAAATTATGTGTATGTATGTGTGCTCTGTGATTTCATTTGCACCACGTGCACTCAGGAGTCCTCAGAGGCCAGAAGACCCCCTGGGACTGCTGCCATGTGGGTGCTGAGAACTGAACCCAGGTCCTCTGCAAGGGCAGTAAGTGCTCTTGACTGATGAGCCATCTCATCAGCTCCCCTGTACACACTTTTATTCAAGTGTATTTAGAAAAGTCAATATGGTGGCATGCACCTGTGATCCCAGTACTCAGGAGGCTGAGACAGGATCATTAGTACCAGGCCAACCTGAGTTTCACAGTGAACTCCAGGCCAGCCTGAGCTACACAGCAAATTCCAGCCAACCTGGGCTGCATAGCAAGGGATCGATCTACCTATCTATCTATCTATCTATCTATCTATCTATCTATCTATCTCTCCAACCATAAAGTTCCATAAACCAGGGAGTTTACCTTGGTACCTTAAGCCACCTCCCCCCAATTCCTGATTTTAAAAACTTTTATTCATGACAAAATACTGAATACAAAATCCTGGGTACAAAGTTGCATAAATATGATGCCAAGGAGCAGAGGGTACCAAAATTAATATACTCCCCTGTATTGAAAAACCATGTATGAATAATATGTGAATAAAGGAATGGTTAGAGAATCACCCAAAAGACAGTGCCAGTAAGGGACATAATTCTGAATTCTTTTTTCTATTTTCTCTGTATTATATATTATTCTTTTTCTTGTATTTATTTATTTGGTGTGTGTGCATAGGTGTTTATGTGTGCCATTGTGTACCTGACATGATGTGCATGTAGAGGTCAGAGGCTAGCTTCACATGTGGGTCTTGGAGATGTAACTCACATCATCAGACTCATTATCATCTTATCAATCAAATATAGTCGTTGTCTTTTTTTCCTTCTCCTCCTCCTCTTCTTCTTCTTCCTCCTCCTCCTCCTTCTCCTTCTCCTCCTTCTTTTTGAGACAAGGTCTCCCTTTGTAGCCTTGGCTGTCCTGGAATTTAGTGTATAGACCTGGCTGGCCTCAAACCCACAAAAAGTCACCTTGCTCTGTCTCCTAAGTGCTAGGATTAAAGACATGTGCCACCACACTTAGCTTATTATTCTTTTTAAACATTTTTTTATTTTATGTGCATTGATGTGAGGGCATCCCATCCCCTGGAACTGGAGTTACAGACAGTTGTGAGCTGCCATGTGAGTGCTGGGAATTAAACTCAGGTCCTCTGGAAGAGCAATCAGTGCTCTTAACTACTGAGCTATCTCTCCAGTCCCCCCAGCTTATTAGTCTTGCAAGTAAATATGTGTTTATAGTTAATAAGCTCCCTAATTTTTCTTAATTGTTTGTTTGATGCAGGATATTATTCTATGGCCTAGGGAAGCTTGAACTTCCAGTCATTTGGCCTCAGCCTCTTAAGTAGTTGGGACTTATTTTTGTTGAAATTATATCTATATAGAGAAAATGTTGGGTATAAATACACCAAAATGTTAACAGTGGTATAAGTGAGTAGTGGGCTTATGGGCAATATTTTTCTTTTTCTTTAAATTCTTTTTGCAGTATGATTACATTGTTTTCTCACAATTAGAACAGATTCATAACTTGAAAAGTGCATAATCAGTAGTATTCTACTTGTGATAAAATTATGAATGCAAATTGAAAAAAATGGGAAGGAAGTATATTGAACTATTAACAGTTTTATATTAGCTGCTAAGGGATTGCGGGTAATTTCTTCTCATTTTTCTGTAATATGGTCTTATTATTTTTATAATTAAAATAAAATGATACCTAAAAATAGCATATACAATATTATCTAAGTTTTGTTAAAAATTAATATGTGCATAGAAAAAATAATAGATTATTCTGAAATATGTTTGTCTCTATGTGGTGGGATATGAGTGATTTTATTCTTTCCTTTATAAAGAAATTGTTCCTTCATTTTCCAAATTCTCTACAGCTATCATGTATTATTTTTAATTTTGAAAAATATAAACATTTATAAAGCAGTTTAATATTGGAGTATTTATGGGAAAAGGGTGCACATCTGGGATTTGCTTCAAAATATTTCAGTGTGGGCCAGAGGGGAGTGGATGGGGCATAGATTAAATGAGGGAATCGTTGAAGATGGATGCGTGTGGCTTCATTATAATGTTTTCTTTTGTGAGTGCTTGAAATTATTATAATGAATATTTTTCTTAAAAAAGTCTCTTTCACAAAGACAATTTCTTTTAATTTTATGCCAGCTTTATGTGATTATCTCCATTCTATGGAAAGCTATGATTCAAAGAGGTGAAGTTACTTGTTTGGATTTCCTCACTCCAAGCCCAGGACTCTTCCCACATCCCACTTGCTGTTGCTGCTTATCTTGTTTATTGTTTTAAAAGGTTTTAAAAAAAATATTTTATTTTATGGGTATAGATGTTTTACCTGCATTTATGTATGTGTACCATGCACATGCCTGGTGCCTACAGAGCAGAAGAGGGTGCTGGATTCCCTGGAACTGGAATTATAAGTGGTTGTAGGTAGCCTTGAAAGTGCTGGGAACTGAACCTGGGTTTTCTGGAGGAGCAGGAAGTCTTCTTAACCCTTGAGCTATCTCTCCAGCCTTCCTTCCTTCCTTATTTATTTATTTATTTATTTTTGCTTCTGTTTTCTTTTGTTTCGTTTTTGCAGTACTGGGGATCAAGCACAGGGCTTCATGCATACTGTACTAGTGAGCTGCATCCTCTGCTCTGTGCTTTTTTTCTTTCTCTCTTTTCTTTTCTTTCCCTTTCTCCTTCCCTCCCTCCCTCTTTCTTCCTTCCTTCCTTTCCTTTCCCTTTCTTTCTCCCTCCTTTCCTTCCTTCCTTCTTTCCTTCCTTCCTCTCTCTCTCTCTTTCTCTCTCTCTCTCTCTCCCTTCCTTCCTTCCTTCCTTCCTTGCTCGCTTTCTTGCTTTCTTTTTGGTTTTTTGAGACAACTCTGGCTGTCCTGGAACTCACTCAGAGTTCCACCTGCCTCTGCCTCCCAAGTGCTGGGATTGAAGGTGTACCCACCATCCTACTTTCTCTCTTTCTCTCTCTCTCTTTTTCTCTCTCTCTCCCTCCCTCCCCCTTTCCTTCCTTTCCTTTTTTTGTAATTAAAAATAGCATTTTATCTGGTTTTAAGTGTTGTAATTGTTCACTGGACAGGATTTGGAGTGAATAGCAATGTACCGGAGGAAAACATAATATCACCCTCAAGCACTGTGGTTAACCTTTGGTGTTGGGTTTTCAGACTTTCTCAGTACTTCTTACTTCAGAGATATTGCTAGGGCTAAACCTGTTTTCAGTGAGAGTAGTTAGACATTTCTGAGTGCAGCTGCAGCTGTTTCGGGTCCACCCATCCCATCCATCCCTCATTCTCTCTCCTTGTCCCCTTCAGAGGCTGTAGTCTGAGTATTTTTTAGAAAAATCACCTCCATCCCAACTATCCAATTATGAGGAAATGAAGTCCATTAGAGGAAGTCCAGGTGACCCATCTTCCTTACCAGTTTGGGGACTCTGCCCAGAAGCCATCTCAGGACCCTGGACATCTGCAACCATTCCAAGTGTGCCTGTGCCTCCATTTCCCCATGTGGAAGATGCTAGTGAGAATAGCAGACCAGTGGGCCTCTGCCAGGGAGTGATGAGCTAACGTCTGTAGTGCTTTCCAGCCCCTCTGAGAAAGGTGCTGGAGCCTCCCAGGCCTGGCCTGCGCCTGCTGCTGCCAGCCTGAGCGAGTGCCTGGCCTGGCCGCTCTCAGCAGAGGGAGAGGCTGCATTCCTCTGACCCTGGCCAGCCCAGCGGGCTTGGACAGGCTTGCTTTTGCTCCTGTGTTTTTTTTTTTTTAAATAAAGATGGAGAAGAAGAAATGGAACAATATCAGTTACTAGGAGGAAAGAATCCTGAGAAATAGAAACCTGCAGAGATAACTGGGCATCCTCAGTGCCCTAATCAGGCTGAAGATTTTAGTGGTGCTTTCTTATTTACAAAGGGGTGGGGAATCTTTTGAGAGGATCAACAACTGGGACCAGTTGAATAGATTGCCTACTGGAATTCCTGTCATTTATATATAATACAAAAAAATAAAGATATACAAACAGCTCCAGCCATTCAGGTTCTTTCATCCTTCTGGATTATTCTGCCCATTCCATTCTTTGAGAATGTCAGTCCAGTGTAGGCTCTTCCTCTCTGCTGTTTTCTAACATTCAACCTCCTAAGAACCCTAGGAAGCCAATACTGTCTGTCATCCCTATGTTGTTGATTTACTTATTACTTTTTTTTTCGCTGTGTTGAAGGTAAAACCAGATCCTTCAACATGCTGCACTACAAGTACCCAATCCCTCACCTCACCTCCATTTTGGAGAGAAGGCATCAAGGCTCAGAGAGGTGAAATAAGCTCTAGATCACACAACTAGTAAATAGCAGAGCTGGAATTCACAGCAAGCTCTGACTTACCTTTGAGGTCAAACTCCCCTAGGCTACCAACTCCTCTGTTGTCTGTGTCTATGCTTTCCTTCCTTCTACTAGAATGGATGCTTCACCACATTCATTTGCAGTAAATGGCGAACACATGTGGGCAGAAAATATAAGTGGTTCCAGTTGAGGCAAGAGCCCAGTGAGGGGCAATCATAGCCATCTCTATGTAAGATGTGGGTGGGAGAGGGCTGCAGCCTGGTGGATGGTAAAGAGGATTCAGAGAGAAATGTCCTCCAGGGAAAGGTATAGGGTTCAAAGGAAGGGAGTGCAAGGTGCCAGAGAAGGGAAGAGAGTAGCAGCCAGGCAACCTGGCCCTGAGCTGTTGGGTTTCAGCACTGAAGCTGGAGGCCTTGGGAAGGTGTGAGGCTTTGTGGGGGAAGCAAAACTCTGCTTTAAGCATGTTTAGTTTAAGCTGTTGGCAGAACATCCAAGTGGAAATAGCTTGCACACAGCCAGGAATATAGGACTGGAAAGAAAGTGTGAGGTTGTGTCAAAAAGAGCAATCGTGGGATGACTTTGGGCCAAACTGTGGCGAACTTTCCCCTGCCTCCCTCCATTGACACAGAGAGGAGTTTTCTCCTGAGGACCCTGGAGACACTGTCTTTTTACTGCAGTCTCCTTTCTCCTCTCTGGCCTCCTCCAGTCTAGCACAATCACAGACACATGCTTTAAATCCCTGAAGGGGAGTGTGAGGGGATCTCAGTCTGTAAATTTCCCTACACCAGGGATTGACAGGGGCCTCCTCTCAGTCTTCTGCATACATGTAGGCTAGGCCTTAGGTATGCCAGATTCCAGATCCCCCCACCCCCCCCCACCCCCGGTTTCACTCCAGCTTCCAGAACACAAGCCTTTGGGGTCTTGTGTGTTCTCTCTCTTTTGCTACCCACCATTCTCAGCACAATATCTCTCAGCTTACTTCTTTTAAAAGGTAGAGATAGTTTTTCCTCCCTATCTCATGGTGTTTGGGTTTGAACTCTGAACTCCATGTTGTGGAAGTTTTCCACCACGAACTATGTCTGAGTGCTAGTTGAAGCCATTTTAATCTGGTTCCCGGCAACATCAGGCTGATGAAACTTCCTTGTGCTTAAGACCTAACGTAGAAGGGTCCTTTCCCTCAGTGTCATCTTTTTGCCAGGGGCATTCTCCTGCGTGTCCCCTTCTCAGGCCTGGGCCTTTTCCTGCTTAACCTCCCAACCTTCTATCTTAGTTGAGGCTTCACACTTGTCCTCCTCCGTCAGAGCCTGTTGTCATGGATATGTATTCCAGGTTGAGACACTAACCTCTATTGTTGCCTTTAGGCTTTGACTTCAGAGGTTAACATTGATGTGTGATTCACTTCATGTACATAACCTGGGGAATTATAAATATTTCTCCTGGTCCTTATTGCCATAGAGATTTATCCCTCTGGGGACCAACCATTGGAGCTGAAGGTGAACAGGAACTTAGGACATGTATCTCAGAGTTCAGACTGTGCTGTCTCCTAAACATACAGCATCACAGGCCTGGTTGCTTAAGATCCCTCTTGTATTAAAGTATCCCCTCTGGAAAACATAGCTAGAATGGTATGCTGGTTCTTTCGTGATTTGTACATGCCTCATCCTAGGGCCAGTGGCTTGGTGAGAAGAACACAAGTTGAACTGCAGTACACAATCCCCATGAAGCTTACTTTGAGGCCCAGCAGACGTGAATGTGGATCCCGCATAAGTTAGGTTGCTAGTATCTCCAGGTGCCTGCACCCAGGAGAACATAATTCCTACTGAGTCTGAATTTAACATCAGTGGTAATGTTCACTGAACACTTACTAAATGACAGACCCTCACTGTCTATAGTGCTCACCTAGTCTCCACAGCAGCATAAGGTGTTAGTTGAGTACTGCTATTATGTTATCCCTGTGTTACTGACAGAGAAGAGAGGGACACGTATGGAATAGCTTACCAAGGCTGTACACCCTGTGTGAATAGGCTGAGGAGTCAAGCCATGCAGACCAGCCAGAGTTTCTGCTACTTGGATTGGATCTTTCTGCCTCCTTAAGAATACCTTTGCCTCTGGGCAGTGTTGGCGCACACCTTTAACCCCAGCAGAGGCAGAGGCAGGTGGATCTCTGTAAGTTCGAAGCCAGCCTGGTCTACAGAGCTAGTTCCAGGACAGCCAGGGCTACACAGAGAAACCATGTCTCTAAAAACAAAACAAAGAACACTCATTGCTGCTTGCCACTTGGTTCATAAAGTCCTTTCTCACCCTTGTACAAGATAATTCTCACACTTTTCCCTTAACATTAAGTGATCACTATTATTATCAGTCCTATTTTATAATCAAAAGAAGAAAGCTCAGAGAAGTGAAGTGACTTGTGGTGGATACATGGGTAGCGAGTAAGAACACTAGGATTTGAATCTACTCCTTCCTGCCTCCATTTCTCTTTTCTCCACTCCCTCCAATGGTGAGAGTGATAGAAGGGATCAAGAGAGGATAATGGAGAATATGAGCCAAGTACATGGCAGACATGTATGGAAATGTAATAAAACCCATAATTTTGCACAATGAATGTAAGTTAACAAAAAACAAGTACTATCAGTAAACTGGGGAGATGGATTACTCAGAAAAGTGCTTATAGTGCAGGCATGAGAACCTGAGTTCGATCCCCAGAACCCATATTAAAAAGCCAGGTCAACATCTTTAATCCCAGCATTTAGGAAGCAGAGGCAAGTGAGTCTCTGTGAGTTCAAGGCTATAATCCCAGCACTCCTATAACCCCAGTGCTAGGGTAATGGAGACAGGAGGATCCCTGGGCTAGCTGGCCAACAGTCTAGTTGAATCAGTGAGCTCCAGGTTCAGTGAGAGATCCTGTCTCAAAAAGTAAGGTGGAGAGAGAGAGTGAGGACGACACCTGTTGTTGACTGCTGATCTCCACGTGTCTGCACATATACATGCATCCATATACAAGCACATATACATACAAAAGAAACAAAACCCCAGTACAGAGCAGATGGGGACTGGAGGGATGACTGTCCAAACTTCTCTCTGTGACAGAGGAGGAAGCTAGCATTCCACCCGGTTAGAGTTGGGGGCAAAAAGACAGATGGGACAAGAAGTATATCCAGTGGAGAAAGAAAAAATGAGTGACAGGAAGAAAAAAATAATGATGGGGATGGAGGGAGCAGTGGAGAACAGGCGCTTGGGAAGAAAACAAGGGAAGGGAAAGCAATCAGATGAGAAAGAAAAAGGCCTAAAGTGAGGCAAAAGTGTGAGTGACCAGCCATCTGGAAGCAGCACAGAGCTCGGTGGCAGGGGCGTGTGTTTGTGAAGCATGGGAGCTAGATGGACAGGTGCAAGGGCCCAGCTGCTGCCAGCCAAGAGCTGTTCGGGCCCGGTGCCCAGCCGGAAAGGAGCATGGCTGAGAGAGACTTCTCCAGGGGGATTTTGTCTGGGGAACTATGGAAGTTGCCCTCTCTCAGAGCCTGGTGGGGCTTGCTTCTGGACAACTCCTGGAGAGAAGGGTCCCTGATCTCTCTTTGGACTTGCATTGTCTTCAAGCGTCTCAAAATGTTGCCTTTGGGCCCTGGAATATGGATGAGTCCTGGATGGCCTAAGGGGATTAGTAAATGTCATTGCATGCTACTCTTAGCTGGGAACCTCGTAGGGATAGTAGAGAGGTAGAGAGTGGAAATAGTTGCCAGAACCATTGACTACTCTCCCATTTAGCTCTATGTGTGTCTTAGTCTCATAGGGCAGTCTGGCCCTGGTTCGAGTCTCTAGGCTTCCGACTTCCTAGCTATTTGATTTTGAGAAGCAACTGGTTCTTCGGGACTCAGTTTCCTTAGGTGGAAGGTGAGGAAAAATTAGAATACCTACCTCATGAGGCTGTGCCAGGGTTGGATGAGATAATGTCTGTGGCTATAAACTCTCAAGTGCTGTGCACATGTGAGTAATTACTCTTCCCTGACCTCTGTTCCCTGCTGCTTGGGGGATGGAGTCAGCCTTCCAATCTCAGTCCAGCTCCAAGCCTGACTTCACCTCCTTGGCCCTATTTTCCTCTTGTCACATAGGACTGCACAGGAAGTCAGGCCTACTGACCCACTATAATAGGCTCAGGGCTGGCCATGATTTGTGTGCAGTTTTTATTCAGGCCACAAATATGGACTGAACTCATGCATCACTCACTAAGACCTCAGAGGGGACCAAGGCAAAACCTCAGTCTTCAAAGAATTCCTGATAACTATATAGGGAGAGATAGGAGAGCAAATGTCGATGGAATGGAACAGAAGATTGACAGGTGACATCTGAGCCAAGGTATTGGGGACAGTATAGTCAGAGGCCTTGATGGGAACTAGAAGACTAGTACTGGAGTAGTTCTGTGAGGTTACAGGAACCAGACGTGAATACCATATTAAGAAATCCAGCCTTGATGTTGTGGTCATTGAAGGTAATGTGGGCAGATAACCATGGAGTTTGGTACGGTTGGTTACTCAGTAAAGTGTGCTCATTGCCTTGACCTTCTTCCTCCACCTATATCCCTAGGGAGTGAGCTCTAGGCTTACTGGAATGCTGCCAGGCATCTTCCCTGAGCATGGGCATGTAAGGCTTATTGCCTCCTTGGTCCTCCCAAGTCCAGTAAACAGTTCTCTGTCCCCTCCCCCTCGCCCAGCATCTATTTGATGAGCACATGCTCTCCTTATAAGAGCCCCTACAGCACAGCCTGTATGCAAGGCACTTCTGCCCACCACTTTTCCAGGCTTTGTTACTGCTCTTTGTCTTTTAATTTAATTGTGTGTGTGTGTGTGTGTGTGTGTGAGAGAGAGAGAGAGAGAGAGAGGAGGGGGAGGTGTGAAGGTGGGTATACACATGCTATCGTGCATGTGAAGGCTATCACTATGTGGTTTTACTGATTGAACTTGCATAATAAGTACTTTTGAGCCATCTTGCTGTGCCCCCTGCCCAATTTTCTGAGCTGTGTATCTCCCTTATTTCTGCTTCAGTCACTGATTAGCTACAGGTTTTTACTACCATGTTCACTGCCCTGCTTCTCTTGCTCTTGTCTATTACCAGAGTCACTGCAGTAGCCTGCTGACTGGTCTCTGCTCATCAGCCTTGGGCCCTTTCAGTCTGTTTTCCAAACAACTGCCAGAAGAATCCTGCCCTTAATTCAGGCACCTTCAAAAGCACTTCATCCTCCCCAAATTGAAAGGCAAAGTCTGTATATGAGCTGGTTCCTCATACTTCTCCATACTCACCTCCTTCTACCCTCCCCTTTGCTTCCATTAGCTCTGGGCACACCAGTCTTGCCAGTTGGACAGATCTGGCACTTGTCTTTTATTCCCTATCTTCATTTTCTACCCCCAAGACGTGGTATCTTTGTGAAGCCCAGGCCTGCCCCAACCCCTCTGGTGTTGAAATTACAGGTTTGCACCACTCTCCAGCTCAAGGCTTTTCTTTCTTTTTTCCTTCCTTCTCTCCCTCTCTCTCCCACTCTCTCCCTCTCTCTCCCTCCCCCCCTCTGTCTCTGGAACTCTCTGGAACTCCATCTCTCTCTTTCTCTCTCTCTCTCTCTCTCTCTCTCTCTCTCTCTCTCTCTCTCTCTCTCTCTCTCTCTCGACCAGACTGGCCTGAAACTCACAGAGATCCACCTGATTCTGCCTCTTGAGTGCTGGAATTAAAGGAATGAGCCATCTTGCCTGGCCCCAAGGCTGTCTTTTTTTTTTTCCTCTTAGACAAACAAGTTTATCAAAAACACCTGGCTCAACATGAAAGAATTCAACAAATCCAGTGCATTTCAGGCATTTAAGCCTAAGTTTCAACAAAATCAAATTAAGAAAAAAAAAGTATGACATTCCAGAAGAAAACACTCTGAAGGTAAATATTTAAATATTAATGAGTGATTTATTTACATCTTTAAAGATGTATAGTAAATATTTAGAGAGATACAGAGGTTAGGCTCAAGGTTCTTTTTCTTTTAAGATTTATTTTTTTAATTATTTTAAAAGTATGTGTATGTGCGTGTGTCTGCACGTGAGTATGTGCACGTGAATTCAGGTGCCCCCTGAGGCCAGGGGTGTTGGGTCTAGGAGCTGGAGTAACAGCTGTCTCCTAGCCCCTTTATCTTAGATTCCTTTCATCTATTGTCCCTCTACTTGGAATACTTTGCCCAAAGCTCACACAGCCCACCCCCTTGCTGTAGTCAGGTCTCTGGTCAGCATTCATCTCTACAATGGACTTTCTTCAGGTCTATTTTCTTTCTGTTTTTTTGAGACACTGTCTGTTATGTAGCCCTCACTGGCCTGGAACCTTTTTTTTTAAAGGATTATTTAAAAGAGCAGCTCTATCCCTTTGCTTTATTTTTCTCTACCAGATCATATCTTTATCTCCAACCAGAAAGAAATACCCAGCTGGGCATGATGACTCATGCCTTTAATCCCAGGAATTTGAGGCTGAGGCAGGTGTATCTTTATGTCTTGGAGGCCAGCCTTGTCTACATAGCAAGCTTCAGGCCAGTCGAGGCTACATAGTGAGACCCAGTTTCTAAGAGTGTGTTGGGGGATGTCTGTATCAAGAGACAATTCTGTGAAAAAAGAAAGAAGACGAAAGCCTTAGGAGAGCAAGGATTTCTGTGTTTGATTCTTCTCCTCCACTGATTAGTACATTGTCTGGATGTCAGTAGTGGTATGTCTATTGGGTTCCATCCTCAGCACCACCATAAGAGAAACTTCAGGAGAATCACGGGAGGGTGCAGAGATCAGCCAGGCCAAATGGGTTCTGAGAAGAGGAAGGGCATTCTGCAGAAGAGACAAAGATACCTGTAAGCTGAGTGGTGGCTGACAGAGAAAGCTCCCACCTCACACAGAAGGAACTGGGATGGAAGGATGACAGTTTTCCCTCCTTCCAGTTTCCCATGTTGCTAGTAATCCCAGGATCCTATCCTGGGACCACTAAGCAGGAGACTAACACCTTCAGGAGAAGCACCCTGGACTAGCGGGAAAGCTGCAAGACAATGATAGTTCCCATCAGCCAGGCAGAGGAGAGGGCTGGAGATGATTAGCCATGGCAGGGCAAGTGCAGACAGAAAATGAAAAAGTATATGGTACTTAGCTGACCTTGAGAATGGTACTTCCCAGAAACCCTTGCCAATACACAACTGATTTCTAATTTTGATGGTTTGTTTTCTGTCTGACTTTGCTTACAAGCATGCATATAATCCTCATAGCTCAGCTCAACCCTCCTCACCAGGTATTCTGCCTTTATCGCCATTTCCAACAAGTGCTAGCCTGTGTCTCCTGACACCCACAGTGATTCCCAACAGGCTCACAAAAGCAGTTAGGTGCCTTTCATGGGAAGCTTGGGAAAATCATTAGAAGCTTATAGTCCCGGTTCTTCCTCTTGAATCCTCCCAGCATTGACTTAGGTCCCATTATGTGGCAGTCCTGAGTACCAAGCCTGTAAAGCTGGGAAAAATCTACATCACAATGAGAGACACTGATAGTTAAATAACCAAAGAAGTATGGAGGTGGTGTCAGATTAAGTGATTTTATTAGCTATCTTCAGTGAGCTACAAACTCCCTATAATTCAAGAAGAAAAACCTCAGAAGAAGGCACAAGAGGATCTCTAAAGCAATAGCTAAGTGTGCCACTCTGTAAAAGAATTTCTATAGTAGAGATGGGGAGAAGACAGATCCTGTTAAATTTTCTCTGAACTGTTTTTTAGCCATACTGTTTATGGAAATACCAGGACCAGCTTATGCTTGTGGTTGGGGGAAATTATTTGTGTTGAGAAGAATGTTGTGGGGGTGGAGGGAATTGTGTTGGGGGGTTATCTACTATCAGTTCATTTGGAACAGTGACAACAAATAAGCTTCCTTTAAAAAAAGGATTTACTAATAAACACATAAAACATGCTCAATCTCATTAATGAAAAGTGAAAATTCAAACAATGGCTACCTTAACCTCTTAGATGGGTGAAGACAAAGTTGAGGCAAAGGTGCCTTAGCAAGCCACCTTCACACAGAGAGATAGTGGTGTGAGCTTCGACAGAGATTCTGAGAATCCCAACCCATCATCTTTTTGTTTGTTTTTAATGCACATGCCCTTTGATCCAGCTGGTGCCTTTCTAGAGATTTGTCTTGAGGAAGTGACACAGCAAATGAGCAAGGGGATCAATAGGTGCATCTTTATTGCAGTGGGTTTTTGAGGTGAAATTCACAAGACAGTAAGCCATTTTATAGTGAACAATCCAGTGACATTTGGCATGTTCACAAAGTTGTATAACTACCTCTGCTATCTAGTTCCAAAACACTGTTACTATTCTAAAATAAAACCAGTGTCTATTCAGCAGTTACTCACACTTCAGCCAGGCTCTTGGAAAAGCCAATCTGATGTCTATGGATTTGTTTATTTGGGATATTTAATTTATTATTTAAAGTGTATTATTTAACTTACCATCATCATCACCATTTGGGGTTTATTTTTGAGATAGGGTCTTACTCTATAGCTCAAGTAACCCTCCCTTTCAGTCTCCCAAGTGCTTAGATTACAGGTCTGCTCCACTGGGTACAGTTTAATCTGAATATTTTATGTAAATTGAATCAAATAATATGTGTGGGCTTTTCTGTCTGGTTTCTTTCACTGAGTATGCTTTCAAGTACCTTAGCACGTCTCAGCACTTAATGCTTTTTATGGCTCAATAGTATTCTGTTGTATGAAGATCCGACAGTTTTTCCATTTACTAGTTTATGGGTGTTTACTTGGCTATTACAATATTTATTTGACTACCTTTTAACTATTGCCATTTGTTTAGAAGCCTCTTCTTAGTTCTTTAGGGCATGTAATTAGGAATGGAGTTGTTGGGATGTAGGGTAATTCTATGTTTAGCTTAGAGGAATCACCAAACTGTTCTCCCCAGCAGCTGCGGGATTTTACATTCCCTCTAGCAATGCGTGAGGGATTCTGGTTCTCCTCATACTCAACTCTTGTAATTTTCACACTTTTTAATTATAGCCATCCTAGTGTGTGTGAAATGGCATCTCATTGTGATTTTGATTTGCATTCCCAAATGACTAACAGTGTTCAACATCCTTTCATGCATTTGTTGGTCATTTGTGTGTTCTCCTCAGAAAAATCTCTAAGTTCTTTGCCCATGTTAAAAATGGAGTTGTCTGTTTTTGAGTTGTGTTTTTACCTTTTCTCTTCCTTCCCCCCTTTCTCTTCTTCCCCACTCTAGTGGGATTGACCCCAAGGACACCTACACAGTAGGCACTCTAGTACTGAACTACATCTCAGCTCCTCATTTTATTTTTCTCCTCACAATTTTTATTAGCATATAGAAATTATTCAGAATAATAATATTCACTGAAAACTTTTGAGGCAGAGTCATGCTATCCAAGCTGGCTTGGACTCCATGTTTCCTCTTGAACTCCTGTTTCTTCTACCTTTACCTCTCAAGTGTTGAAATCACAGATAAGTGCTACCATATCTGGTTCATTGTGAATTTTCTGTACATGCATGTATATTGTACTTTGATCATATTCACCATTCTACTACCCTGTCTTATCCTCCCTCCTCCCCTAATCCTGTCACTCTTCCCTAATAGTCCCCCTTCTGTCTTCATACCTTCAATCCAGATTCCCCACATTTGACACTTCTTTCTGAGTTTGGCTACTTTTAATCATCATGATAATTCCCAGTGTCATTCATTTTTCTACAAATTACAGAATTTCATTCTTCTTTATGCTTAAATAATACTCCACTGTGTATATTTTTCTTTATTCATCTGTTGATGGACACTAAGTCTGATTCTATAGCTGGCTATTATGAATATGTTGCAATACACCTGGATGTCCAGGTATCTCTATGACGTGCTCGCTTTAAATTCCTTTGAGTATATACCCAGGAGTAGTATGCATGGATCGTAGGTAGCTCTTTTACAAAATATTTATTACTATCATGTGTTTGTTTGTGCATGCTTTGTATGCATGGGGGTACATGCCATGAGGTGTGTCTGGAGGCCAGAGGACAACTTTGTGGAGTTGGTTATCTCCTTTTACCTTTACATGGCCTTGGGGCATAAAACTCTGGTCAGCAAGCTTGCACAATAAATGCCTTTACCTCTGTCCCATCTTTGGCTCATAGGGTAGTTCTGTTTTTAGGGTTTTGAGAAACCTTTATATTGTTTTCACAATGATTGAAGTAACTTACATTCCTACCATCAGTGTATAAGGGTTTCTTTAGCCACCCCCCCCCATCCTCACCAGCATTTATTGTTTTGTGCTTTTTGCTTGTTTGTTTGGTTTTGTTTTTTGAGACAGGGTCTCACGATGTAGCTCTGAGTGCCCTGGAACTCACTAGTAGTGAGTTCTTGCTTCCCAAGTGCTGGGCTTCCCATGGCTGTTTTGTGTTTTCTTGGCGATAGCCATTCTGACTGGGGTGAGATGAAATCTCAGTGTAGTTTTGATTTGCATTTCCCTGGTGGCTAAGGATGTGGAACACTTTTTTAAAAAAAATACTTATTGGCCATTTGTACTTCATCTTTTGAAAAACGTCAGTTTAGTTCTTTTGCCCATTTATTGATTGGATTACTTGTTCTTTTGATGTTAAATTTTTTGAGTTGTTTATACATTCTGGATATTAATCCCTTGTCAGATGAATAGCTGGAAAAGATTTTCTCCCACTTTGTAGGCTGTCTCTTCACTCTGATAATTGTTTCCTTTGCTATGCAGAAGCTTTTTAATTTGATGTGATTCCATTTGTCAGTTCTCCTATTATTTTCTGAGCTATCGGAGTCCTATTCAGAAAGTCATTGCCTATGCTTAGATCTTGAAGTGTTTTCCATGATTTTCTCTAGTATTGGTTTCCTGGTAATGTCCTTTGGAAGAAAAAACTGTTAGTTTTGATGAGGTCCAATTTATTTTTCCTTTGTTGCTTATGCTTTTAGTGTCATATCTAAGAATCCATTGCCACATCCAAGGTCATGAAGATTTACTTCTATGTTTTTTTTTCTTAAGAGTTTTATAGTTTGATTCTTATAAAACTGTGATCTCTTTCAAATTCATTTTTATTCATCCTGTGAGATAGGGGTTCAACTTCATTCTATTGCATGTCTCATTATCATTTGTTGAAGAGTTGTTCTTTGCCCATTGAATGGACTTAGCACTCTATTCAAAATCAATTGGCCATAGTTATATTAGATTATTTCTATGCTATCAGTTTTATTTCATTGTACCTGTATGCCTGTGCTTATGCTAGTAACACACTATTCTGATTACTACAGTTTCTTAATAATTAAAAAATATTAAGACAAGCTCTTACCGTGTAGTCATATCTGATCTAGAGCTGTCAATGTAAACCAGGCTAGCCTCTAGTTTATAGTAATCTGCCTGACTTTGCCTCCTGAGTGCTGGGATTAAAGGCCTACACTACCATGCCTAAGTGTAACAAGTTTTTGTTGTTGTTGTTATTGTTCTGTTGGCAAGTTAAGTCCTCCAGTTTTATTTTTTGTTTTAAAGATAATTTTTACTATTTGGGGTCCCTTCTGATTTCATATGAATATCAGGATGGAATTTAGGCAAAAAAGCTGTGGGATTTTTGTAGAGATGGCATTCACCTAAGTGAATTCACCTAAAGTGAATGTAATCACCTTTCCAGTATTGCCTTTTCTGTGAACACAGGATATCTCCTCATTAATTTGTGCCTTCCTTAATTTCTTGAAAGACAGAAACATTTTATAGTTTTAGTACACAGGTCATTTTGGTTGAGCATTTCACTTTGTTGCTGCTCGAGTAGATTGTCTTCTTTTCTTTTTGAGACAGGGTCTCACGTCTTCCAGGCTGGCCTGGAACTCACTATATAGTCAAGGATGACCTTGAACTTTGGATTCTTCTGTCTCTGCCTCCTTAGTGTAGGAATTACAGCTGTGCACCATCTTGCCTGGCTGATAGGGTATGGGGGATCCAACCCAGGCTCTCACGAATGCTAGGCAAGAATTCTACCAAATGATCCACATTCCTAGTCCCTAGCATTGTTTTCTTTTTCTTTCTTTGAAAAGCTATTTATTATTTGCTTTAATCCAGCACTCAAGACACAGAGGCAAGTGTATCTTTGTGAGTTCAAGGCCAGCCTGTTCTACATAGTGAAACCCTGCCAAATACTCTATCTATCTGTCTATCTATCATCTATCTATGCACATATGCACACTTCTAGGTTAGAGGACAAATCATAGGAATTGGTTCAATTCTTATTCTATGTTGAACCCAGGTCTTCAGGCTTGGTAGCAAGTGCCTTGGCCAGCTGAGCCATCTTGCCAGCCTAAGAATTGTTTTCTTAGTTTTCTCTTTGGATTGTTCGTTGCTGGTGTATAGGAGCACAGTTGATTTTTGTTAGCCTTGTGCCCTGTAACTTTGCTGGGTTCACTTACTGGCTCTAGCAGTTTTGTTGTGGTGCAGTGTTTCTATTTGTAAGGAAAATTGAGAAAACTTTCAATGTTCAGCAGCTGGGAATAGTTTAGACAAACTTTGGAGCATCTATATAATGTGACTATTTTACGATAGTAGTTATGTCTTACATTTTTTGGGATGTCAGCTTTATCATAATTTAAGCTGAGTAAGGTAGCCACTTTTTTTTCTTTTTCTTTTTTATTAAACACTTAGTTCATTTTTATTAGTATTTTAAGTTAACATACAAAGTACTGGGTTTTATTACAGGGTTTTCATACATGTGTCATTATAGTTAATTCTAATTTGTTTCCCTCCTGTACTGCCTCTTCCTCCATGCCCTTCCCTTTCTCTAGCTGGCTGCCTTTCTTCCTCCAACTAGTTTCCTTGTCTGATTTCCTGTCACATGTATTCCATTACTCTCCTTCCCCATCCTTAAACTCTTTTCCTCCCCTCTCATGATCCCTTTCTAGTTTCTGCACATGCGCACGTGCGTGCGCGCGCGCGTGCACACACACACACACACACACACAAACACACACATACATCAAGGTTCCATCTGTAAGAGGAAACATGCAGTAATTGTTTTTCTGAGTCTAACTTATTTTGTTTGATATAACAATCTCCGGTTCTATCCATTTTCCTACAAAATGTCATGGTTTTATTTTTCTTTTAGCCTACATAAATTTGTGTATATGTTCATTGTGTATATGTACCATATGCTCATGATTTAGTCATCTGTTAATAGACACCTAAGTTGGGATGATTCCCTGGCAATGATTCCCAAGGCAGTTTTTTGTGCATTGGTATGGAAAAGCCACATATAGTGTATCATTTAAACAAAAAATATCAGGCCACAGGGGGCTGAGTAAGGTGACATGTAACTTTTTGTTTTTTTCTGAGACAAGGTTTCTCTGTTGTAACTCTGGCTGTCCTAGAACTCACTCTGTAGACCACTGTGGACTCAAACTCACAGAGATCTGCCTGCCTCTGCCTCTTGAGTACTGGGATTAAAGGTGTGTGCTGCCACCACCACCAGCTGCATGTAACTTTTAATCGCAGCACTCAAGAGGCAGAGGCAGGCAGACCTCTGTGAATTCTAGGCCAGCATGATCTACATAGTGAGTTCCACTCCAGCCAGCACTACACATGAGACTGTCTCCAAAACAAACAAACAAACACCAAAATCAGATAACAGAACAGTATAATTTCACCTATGTACAATTTACTTCATAAATATTATTGAGCACCAAACTATATGCCATGTAGTGTGCCAGGCATCGGGGCTACACCTGTATACAAACCCTCATTGTCCTAGCCAGGTGTTGTGGCTCATACTTATAATCTGAGCACTTGAGTGATTGAAGCAGGAGGATTTATAGGAGCTGTAGGTCAGCCTGGATTACAGAGTGAGACCCCATCTCAAAACTCCAAAACAGGGATAGCTAGAGAAGTGGTTCACCACATAAGAATTCACACTGATCTTGCAGAGGACCCAAATTTGGTTCCCAGAACCCAAATTGGGTGGGTCATACCTGTAACTCCAGCCTCAGAGGTATTCAGAAGCTCTTGTTTCTATGGGTAACTACACTCATGTGTACACGCCCCCCCCTCCATCTTTAAAAAATCTTCCTGTCCTTACACAGCTGGCATTATTCATATATGACTTGTACATTTTGGAGCTGGGCCTGAGAAGGCTCCTTATTTTTGTTCAAGTAACAAGTCAGAGTAAGCTTTTTATGATGCAAATCTGATCAAACCATTTCTTTTATTTTTATTTGTTTTTTTAGACAGAGTCTCACTTTATAGTTGTAGGTTGGCTTAAACTCATGGCAGTCCTCCTGCCACAAGTGTTGGGATTATAGACATGAGCCACCACACCCAGGAAGTCAATTTGCTTTTTTTTGCCCTTATTATTATTATTGTTATAGTCAATACATTTTTTATTTAAGGGATTTCATATGTGATTACTTTGCTGTCTGGCCTTTATTTTTTAATATGCTGGGTTATATAGGCCATTTCATGTAAATGTATACACGTACTTTGAGCATATTCTCCCCAATTCTTGTTACCCTCTCATTTCTCACCCCTCCTGTCCCTGTTAGTCCCCTTTGCTTCAACTTTCATGTCATCTGTACATAAATGATTTTATGTATCTCTATGAAATCGAAGACCTACAAATGAGAGAAAGCATGATACTCATCCTTCTGAGACTGAATTAATTTGCTTAAAAATTATCTCCAGTCATATTCATTTTCCTGTGAGTGACATAACTTTATTCTTCGTTACAGTGAAAAACTTCCATTGTGTATATAATCTACACTTTCCTTATCTGTTTCTCTGTTGGATGGCTACTATGCTTGGTTCCATAGCTTCGCTATTGTGAATAGTGATGCCATAAACCTTGTTGTGCAAGGATCTCTGTATGTTGACTTGGAGTCCTATAGGTAAGCACCCAGGAGTAGTATAGCTGGTTCATATGAGTAGATGTATTTTAAGTTTTTGAGGAACCTCCATATTAACTTCCACAGTGGCTGCACTAATTACATTCCCACTAGCACTGTATAAAGGCTACTTTTTGTCAGCATCTTCACCTACTTTTGTTGGTACTTGTTTTCATGATTAAAAAAAAAAAGAGCTTTAATTTACGTTCCTCCGATGGTTAGTGATAGTGAATATTTTTCATGTTTATTGGCCATTTGTACTTTAAAATATTTTGTATGTATGTATGTATATGTGTATATGTGTGTGCTTGTGTGTGTGTGTGTGCATGTGAGCCACAGTGCATGTCTAGAAGTCAGAGGACTACCGACCTTGAGTTTCAGTCATGGTTGTAGCTTTCCACTTTACTTGACACAGGGTCCCTTTTGTGGTTTGCCACTGCATACAGCAGGCTAGCTCGCTGGTGAGCTTCAAGAGCCTCCCATCTCTGCCTCTCACCCTTCAGTAGGAAATTTGAGATTATGGATGCGCACTAGTATACTTGGTTTTAGGTGAGTTCTAGGGATTCAAAACAGATTTTCATGCTTGCATGGCACATGCTTTACTCCATGAGCCATATTCCTAGCCCTGTTCTTGATCTTTTTGGAACTTTTTGCTCATTTCATTAGCTTATTTACATCTTTTTTGAGTTTTCGAGACAGGGTTTCTCTGTGTAGCTCTGGCTGCCCTGGAACTCACTCTGTAGACCAGGCTGGCCTTGAACTCACAGAAATCTATCTGCCTCTGCCTCCCGAGTGCTGGATTAAAGGCATGTACCACCACCATCTGGCTCATTAGCTTATTGATTGTTTGATATTAGCTTATACATTGTCTGATTTCTTGTTTAATTTTTTGTGTTTTTAGTATAGTGTAGATATTAATCTTCTGTTGGATGTATAGCTAGCAAAGATTTCTCTCTCGTTCTGTAGGTTATCTCTTTACTCAATTATTTTCTTTGCTCTGCAGAATCTTTTTAATTTGATGAAGTCCTCCTATTTGTCAGTTGTTGCTCTTATTTCCTGAGTGACTGGAATTCTATTCAGAAAGTCCTTGCTTATGATGATACCTTGAAGTGTTTTCCTTACCCTTTTCTCTATTGGTTTAAAGTTTTAGGTCTTACATTAAGGTCACTGATGCATTTTGAGTTGATTTTTCTACAGAATGAGAGATAGGGATCTGCTCTCAACCTTCTATATGTAAATATACAGTTTTGCCAGCACAGTTTGTTGAAAAGGATTGTGATGTTCTCAGTTGTCAACTTAATGAGATTTAGAGCCACTTGGAGATAGACCTCTGGGCACATAATGTGACCAGCTGTCCCAAACTCCTGCTACTGTGGTTTTCCCAAAATGATGGATTATAATCTTGAACTGTGAGCCAAATTAAACCCTTCCTTATGTTTCTTTTGTCAGGCTATCTTATCACAACAACAGAAAAGTAACTAAGATAAGGCTTAGTTTCTCCTCCAATGTATATTTTTGGCATCTTTGTAAAAAATCAAGTGACTGCTATATGAGTCTTCTCTGGGTCTTCTGTCTCATTGATCTACATTTCTGTTTTTGTGCTAATACTATCCTGTTTGTGTAGCATAACTTGAAGTCAAGTATGGTGATACCTCTAGCACTATGCATTTTGCTTAGGTTTGCATTGGCTCTCTGGTTAGATCACTTTGCTGTGAAACTCTTTCAAGGGAGGAAGGAAAAACTGTCAATAATCTCCTAAGTACAGTAGGTAATATGGTGTTATATATTTCTTTTTGTGGTGTGTGTGTGTGTGTGTGTGTGTGTGTGTGTATTTGTGTATGCATGTCTCTGTGTGAATGCACCTATATATTATGTGTACATGGACAATGTCTTTCCTTCACCACTTCTCTAATTTTTTTTTGAGACAGGGTCTGCTACTGAGCCAGAAACTTGCCACATTGACTATGCTCATGGCCAGTGAGTGAGCCTCTAGGGTCCTCATTTCTCTGCTTTCCAATATTGGAGTTACAGACATGTGTTATCATGCCTGGCACTACAACCTTCGATTCCCTCTCTCTGGTTTCACACCTCAGGGTTTTTTTTTGTTATTAAAATTTAAAAAAACCCAAAAGTAGAGAATATAGTATAATCCAACCAACTTCAACAGAGATCAGTATTCTTCATATTTTGTTTCATCCATCTCTCTCCACATACATTTTTCTCCTCCAGAGTATTTACAAATGAACTGCAGACATATTATTTCATATTGAACACTTTTCTTTGTATCTGTAGCAGATGAGAATTGAGGAAAAAAACTAAAAATGCCTTGTTGTTATTGTACTTAGCAAATTGTTGACAGTTTTTTCCTTTCTTCCTTCCTACTTTCCTCCTCTCTCTGTCTCTCTCTCTCTCACTTCCTTCTATCTATTTCTTTTCTTTCTTCCCCCTTTTCATTTTTTTCTTTCCTTTTTTTATCTTCTTTTTTTTTGGAGATAGAGTCTCTAGCTCAGACTGGCCTCAAACTCGATGTATCCCCAAGGATGACTTTGAATTCCCGCTGGGATTCCACTCTGTTGTGTTTATGCAGTACTGGGGATTAGACCCAGGGCCTTCCACATGCTAGGCAAGCATTTCATCTATCCTCAGCCACTTTTTTTGCCTTCTGTTTTCTTTTTTTCTTTTCTGAGAAACAGTCTTGTGTTATTGCCTAGACTGGCTGGAACTCCCAAATGCAAGTGATTCTCCTGCTTCAGCCTCTTCAGTAAGTGGGACTAAAGGCATATAGTTTGCTATCATTATTGTTATTTTATTTATTATTAGTGTGTGTGCCCCTCACAGGCAGTCCCCTCCCTGGAGGAGGGCCAGGGAATATACTTGATAGATGATAAACCTAAGGCTCAGAGAGAGTGGATTACTTGGGCAAGGTCCCAGAGCTAATGAATGTCACAGAGACGCTCAGATTTAGGCAGTATGAGGTGAAAGTGAGTGTGTTGCTTGCTAATGCTCTACTGGGCAGCTGTGGGCCCAGCACTGAGCATGGGGTGTAGGACCTGCCCCTGACAAATGCAGCAGGGGAATGGCTGCAGGAACTTTCTGGGAAGGAGTTCAGCCTGATGGCTGCTTCCATTCTTTTTCCTTCTTTCTCTTCATCATCCTCTTCTTCTTGCTTCCCTTCTCTATTGATTGATAATATTTGGTTTTCTAATAAAGAAGTCTTTCTGCCTGAGAAAGATCTTAAATATAGAATTGGAAATCTACTGCTCTCTCTGTGACAGCTCACAATGAATGCAGCAGAGGTACAGTCATTCTCCCCAAAGGTAAACTGGCTTGGGAATTTTCCATTGGCTTTTTCTTACTTTTAAATTTTTATTTATTTACTTTTTTCAGGGACCAAGTAATACATTCACATGGTTAAAAAATCAGAAAGTACAAAAAGAAACAGTGTAAGTCTCCCTTACTTCCCCAGCCACTTGCCACCTGGTTTCACTGCCTGGAGGCATCCGAAGTGTCCCAGTTTCTTGTGTATTTTTTCCAAAGATGTTTTATGCAAATACATGCATATCCAATACATATATATATATATATATATATATATATGCATATATATAATTATATATTCTTTTTCTTCAGCTGTGGGGATTGACTCCAGGGCTTCATACACGTATATTCTTTTTAAGATGGCTATTTTTCTTAACCCTCAAGTTGTAGACACAGACTAAAGTTTTCTTATAGTCTCTGTGGCCCTGGTGTGTGCCTGGGGGCCAGTGGAAGCCCTCATATGCACAATATTTGTGCTTTTTAAAAAAAATATCAGGCTCTCATATAGCCCTGGCTGGCCTCGAACCTCTGCTTCTACCTCTGAATACTATGATTTTAGGCATGCGCCACCACATACAGTTTTTTTGAGGCTCTTTTCAGATGCTCCCATCTTTGATAAGTCAGTAGGCCTTCACAAGAACCCATGAAGTACAGAAATCATTCGTCCTACTTTCCATGTGAGGAAACAGGCTAAGCACCTTGCTAAAAACCACATGACTAATTCATATATTTGTTGTAGGGTGATGGCCCAGGAGTAGTGTGTAGCTTGATCCAGCGTGGATTTTGTCACAGTTTGAAAAATGTTCTAGTAGCACTATAGTGTAGGGCTGTGGAAAAAGTAAGGGAGCTTGCAGTTCTGGCTACGGTTTTTCCTTCCCACTCACTACTGGACAAATTACTTCAGTTTGTAGCCTCAGTTTTCTCATCTCTAAAGTGGGTATGATAAGACTTACACCGCAGGAAAGATAATGACATACATTAACGAGAAATGGCCTGTAAAAAGGGGTGCATAATGTTTGCCCTATGCTTGTCATAAGAGTCACTGGGCTTGAACTTAGGACGACAGTGGTAGATGGACAGCAGCCTTTGGCTGAAAAGAAGGCAAGCTTACAATAGTATACACTTGCCTGGCCCTGGAGTCCATTTCTCCTGGGGCTGTGCTTGGAGCCTCCTGGGTAGTAAGAACAGCCCTGAGGCTGAGCACAAAGTCTGCACAGTGGGAGGCTCCAAATGACTTTGATCTTTATCTCAGAAGGGGGAGATACAGACAATTTATGAAATTTTTAGAATTTATTCTCACAATTTCATACATGTATATAATGTATTTTGGTCACATTTGCCCTCATTACCTGCTCTTCTTATTCCCCTTTTCCTCCAGCTGAACCCCTTCTTCCAAACAAGTCTCTTCTTACCCTCATGTCTTTTTTGATGACTGACTGAGTTTAATTAGTGCTGTTCAAACAAGCAATTCATTTTTAGCCTATTACTTTATTTGTGGGATGAGGGATGGAACCCAGGGCTTCATGAGTAGCAGGCAGGCATTCTACCACTGAACTAGATACCCCAGCCTATTTTTCTATTGTAAAAATAAAATGTGATTCACTAGAGGAAATCTGAAAACATAGGGGAAAAAAAGCTCAAAAACAAAACAAATCATCTTATAGTTTCCCAGTCCACATCTCAGTTCATGTTCTGGTGCTTTTTCTTCATGGTAATAACTGCCTTTGTGCCTTTATAGTTCTGGACAGAGCAGTTCTTAACTTGCTGTGTTGGTTCTGTGGATGCTGGTTCTGCCTTTGGGTATTTCAATTTTATTTTGTAAATATTTAAAGTGATTCCTAGTTTTACCTGTCATTCTTTTTTTTTTTTTGCCTATTGTCTTCCCATCTTTTTTTCTCCTCTTCCCTGTCTGTCTTCTCTTCTATTTTTGAAGTGCTAGGGGACAGAAACCAGGGCTTTGTTCATGCTGGGCAAATGCCCTGCCCCTGAACTGCACTTCAGGTTAGCATATCCTATAGGAATGCAATGAGTGGCAGTCTGGAGGCCCCTGCACTGGTGCCCTCTGAGGCCTGGCAGAAGGTCATCAGCTCAGTAGCTTTTCTGAATCTTGTTGGGCCAGAAGCTGCCAGAGTTGGTTCTCAGGCAGTGCCAACCTGGCCAGAAGAAGGGGTCTCTTGGCTAAAGGCTCCCCTGGCACCCCCAGAACCTTCTGCTACTCTCTTCATATGGGACACATATCCTTGACCAGGTCTATTCCCAATGAAAGGACCACAGAGTACTAGCTAGCCATTGTTTTTTTTTTTTTTTTTTTTTTTACCAGGTGGCTACCTGTCAGGACTGAGGCCTTCACAGGGACTTTAGAGGTAGCTCCCCTTGAAAGGACTGGAATGGAAAACTGAAATGGGATAAGCAAATCTTTGAGAGGGCAAACCTTGGCACCTTCCCATTCAGCTCTTCCCCACTCTTTGAATACTCATTCTTTTCAGTGTAAGTCAAATTGCCTTAAGCCCACAGTGTATAATTAAAGTAGTGGACATTTGAAGTGACTGTTACTTCTAGTCCACCAGACACCCTCACTGTTTAATAAAAGCATGGCTATTCCTAGCTCAGGACACACTCAAGGCTTTCTCACTCCCTTCTGTGGAATGCTCTTGGCAGCTTGGGAAATTCAAGTTAAATGTCCCTTCAGACACACTGCCGGGGGTCCATTGGGCAGTGCTGACTGCTCTCAATTTGGTCATCTCCAACTTTGTATATGTATTTGCTTTTTTCCCCCCTTGTCCAAGGCCAGGACTGGGCTGTGCCTGTGTCTCTTAGACTCAGCATTGTGGTTGAAAGAACTTGTTAATATTTGATCAATCAGGTTATAAAATCATGCTGAATGGTTGGTTGTCTTTTCCTCATCACCATTTTGCCATCTTCACAGGTTACACCAGCTGTCATGTGTATCAAACTGTCTACACTTGAGTTGGAAGTGTCCTGTCTTGTCTACTCATGGAAATGTCCCCTGGGACCTGGCCTTCCTACCCCCAAATCATTGGCAGGGCAAGTTCCTCCTCAGAGTGCAACAGGCCCCTTTTCATGGATGCAGAGCCTATAACCCCATGACTTCTTTTTCATGGACAGACTCCAGCATATGACAGAGCTTGTTGTCTGGACTGGGGACATGATAGTTCTCCAGTAGGGGCCAAAATTTAGGATGAGAGTCCCAGGCTGGCCAGGGCAGAGTGTGGGAGCAAGGGGCCAATTTCTGACATTTTGGTGACAGGAAAAGTTCAGAACTGTGTGTGCTATTGGTGGCAGTTTACAGTGAGGACAATCGGATAGAACTAGGGTTTTGAAGATTTTATTAAAAACAACACGAGTGCACAGTACTAAACAAAAGTGGTAGACTCCTCTTAACCTTTCCCCGGTCTGCTGATAACCCACCCCCACAGGGTCCAAATCGGCCTATCTGCTGCTACCCCCTAATCCCACTCTCTTGCAGCTTCTGTCTTGTCCCCTTTAAGATAAAAATATCCCCCTCCCCCACTTGCTTAAAAATATGTTTGAAAGATTAAAAAACTGTGTGTGTGTGTTCACATGTGTATTTTAAAATAAACACTTTAAATGCTGGATATCTTCCCCCCCCCTTCTCAGACTTGGCTCTGGGGTGCCTGCCTCCTCACCCCAGGAGGCCAGCTGCCACTTGGTGCCCCTTGGAAATTTTCAGGAAGTAATTTCTTCCAAATTTCCCCTGCAGTCACAAATTCCACAAACTGCTTGCATAAACACACTGTCTTCATTATAGGCACTGCTTCCCAGCTCTGGAAACCTGATCTCTTTTTGTCAACTAGACCACATGCTTCAGATTCCCTGCAAACAGGAGAGAAAACAGGATTCAGATTCAGGTAACATAAATGAATTATATATCTCAATAGAGCATTTACATTTGGGGGCCAGTTCTCCTGCCGAGAATGGGAATGTGGTAACCCTTTTTATACGAATACACCTTAAATGATGAGGGACAAAGGGCCTAGACACCTTTGTCATCCTAGAAGGCAATATACAAATCAATGAGGTTTCTGACCACCAGCTGACTGCTGATACTGAGTGGTTCCAGGTCAAACCAGAAGAACCATGCAGCTGATCCCAGCTCCAGCATCAGCCCAGAGTTATGAATAAAACAAATGATTATTTACACACACACACACACACACACACACACACACACACACACACACACACCACACAGATAACACTTTTCAGAGTTCAGTTGACTGCATCAAATCATCCTCTACCCCAACTTCTCTGTCCCCCTTAGCAGATCACAACCCTTCTGGCACTCTCTATTGTGGTTACCTATGCAGTATGGAGTAAAGGGCCTTCCCTTTCCCTCAGACCCAAGAATTCTGTTGGAAAAGCACTGCATAGGACCAGGTCCTAAAAGTGAGCAGTTTGTTCATTTGGTCCTTGGTCAATCTTCTCTTTGCTCCATTTGCTTGAGTAGATAACACCAGAGTCCAAGCTCCACGGCCTGTTTGTCCTTGGAAACAGGAAGAATACTTTTCTACTTTAAGCTCCAAAACCTAGCACAGTGCCTCACACTAGCAGGTATACAGTAGATGGAGAATGATGGATGAGTGGAATAGGAAAGAAAGGAGATAATCAGAAAAGAAAGAACAGTCACTATACTACTTTAAAGTAGTATACTATTTTAAAGAAAATCTTATTTCGTTTTTGGTGGTGGGGAATCAAATCCTGATCCCTGTGCATGGTAGGAAAGTGTTCTACTATTGAGTTCTACTTCTGCAATTTTTAAATTCGTTTCTAGTAAAACTGACTTTTTTATGCACAGACCTGAATCTGAACACATATATATGTTCACAACACGGAAGAATTTCCTAACTCCCAAAGCCTCCAGTACCATTCTTTTGCAGTCACCTCCTCCTACCTACCTGGCAGCTACTGATCTGTTCTCTGTCACTACAGTGTTGCCTTTTCAAGAACGCCAAATAGATTGAATTAAACAGTACATGTTCATAGGAAGTTGCAAATAACCACAATGACAGAATCCACAGTATGGAGAGGGCCCATGTGGCCTTCACCAGGTCTTTCCAATTAGCATTTTGCATAATTATTATTCATATCAAAAAGTAGAATGTCTACTAGGAAGTAGACATTGGCATAATACACATATATTATTTGGATTTCATGAGATTTCGTGAGTGTGACATGTACTTCTATGTTAAAAAGTATGCCATTTTGTACAATTTTATCACAAGTGTAGATTCTTCTAATCTTTATTCCAATCATGATACAGGACTGTTGCATCACAATATAGCTCCCTCCTCTTGCTACTCCTTTAAAATCTAGTCATTCCCATCCCTCCCCCTTCACCTTCTCTAAGCCCTAACATTCATTAATGTTTTTAATTTCTAAAATAGTTTCATGTCCAGAATGTTATATATAAATGGACTATTATAGTTCATAAACTTTTGTGACTGGCATTTTCACTCAGTGTTCTTCCTTGAGATGTATCCAGAGGTGGGCAGAGAAAGTGATAAGGGTGAATATGATCAGTGCTTATGATATACATCTGTGAAAATGCCAGTGAAACACAGTATTTTTTACAGTTCATATACATTAAATTTAACCCATCCAAGTAGCTGTGTGCATGAAGTATATGTGCATGCAGCATGGTCTATTTACCCACCACTCACCTAAGGACAACTGAGCTTTGGGCTATTATGAATAAAGCTTCTATGAATATATGCATACAGGGATTTGTGTGAGCATAGTATAGTTTTATAAGAAACTGACCAAGTGTTTTCCAGAGCCATTCTGCCATTTACAAGGATCTGGTAGGGAGCTATTTTCTCCACATCTTTGCTAGTGCTCAGAGTTGTTTGTTTGGCCTATTCTGGTGGGTATATAGTGTTATCTCGCTGTGATCTCACTTTGATCTTTCCGAATAGCTAATGATGTTAAACATCTTTTATGTGCTAATTTGCTGTGTATTTTTTTATGTCTTATGCCCATTTTTTAATTTGTATTTTTTCTACTGTTGAGTTTGGAGCGTTCTTTGTATGTTTTAGATACAAATCTGTTGTTGGGTATATGATTTGCAAATATTTTATCTCAGTATGTTCATTATCTCTTCATTTTACTAACAAGTCTTTTGGGAAGCAAAAGTTAATTTCAAGCAGGACAAATTTAGCAGTTTTCTTCCCCTTATAGTTTGGACCATGTTTTTGGTGTTTGAAACTAACTCAAAATCCTTGAACTGTGCCTGACTCTTCATGTCTTGGTTCTGCCTCTTGATGTCGTAGGAGTTGCCAAGCCTAACCTCAAGATATCTCTGTGTTCTGTCTCCCTTCCCTTGTATTATCTTAAACTTCACTACATCTCTTTATTCAGGTCACTGCCTTAGTCTCTTCACTGACGTTCTTGCTTGTAGGGCTGCTTCCTGGCCACTGCGACTGTAATCAAACCCTTTCTCCAGCAAAGAAACATCAGTGTCTCCTGACCATCTGGGAATAAAGCCTAAAGCTTGTCTTAGACAGAACTCCAGACATAATCCCTCCATGGGGGTCTTTGCTTGAGTTGCTGCCTCTGCCGAGGACAGCCCACAGGGGACTCCAATTCTGAAGCAAGGATCCCTACATCTGTAAGCATAGCCAGTGTTTGGGGTGTAAGTGAATATGTGAAAGGATAAGACTCTGTGTCATTGTGATTTAGCAACATGTGACCACAGAGAGGAAAGGTGGGCGCTGTATTCTGTTACGCCTGACTTACTCTGTAGTTACATTTGGAGGCAATTAAGTAAAACAAAAGAAATAATTTCCACCAAAAGTTGATGATGAGCAACTTGAATCTGGGTAACAATAAACATGTAAGTTTAAATAATGTCCATTGTTTCTCTCCTGATGTCTAACTTTTATAGCAGTGGGTGGTAGCTTGAGAAAATTCTAAAGGCCAACACAGTTTGAAACCTGGGAGACAGTGCAAGAGAAAGGATCAAACAGAACTCAGAGACATCTTGAGGTTAGGCTTCAGATCAGAGGGGCAAACCTAAATGCCAAGAGAGCTGGAGAATCTACTGCATATGAGCAAAGTCCAGGTAGGGCAAGACATGGAGCTGCTTTGATGCTTCTATCATTTTCCCACCTTGAGTCATGACCAGTATAATAAATAGTTTCCTGCTGGTTGTGGTGACGCATGACTGTCATCCCAACACTTGGAGTCAGAGGCAGGCAGACTTCCCCATTTGAGGCCAGCCTGGTCTACATAGTGAGTTCCAAGGCAACTAGGGATACATAGTGAGACCCTGTCTCAAAAGAAGTTTCCCTTTTGCTCAACTACTATAAAAGTAAAGAAAACTAAAACAGTGTGAATGGAAACTCATGCTTGGCCTAGAGTAAGACATACAGTTGGGAGGGATAGGGCTTGAAGCTAACAAGATACCTATGCTTGCCAAGTGCATCTAGCCATTCACCCACTAGGCAGGCATATAGGCCTGGTGTGTTTATATCTCTTTATTTCTCAAGCAAAGTCAAAAATACACATTTTAATGCAAAGTTAAATGTGGGTGACTGAAAAATTTTAAAGACTATAAATAGTCAAATCACTTTTGGAAGCAAAATGTAACTTGTGGCTTGTTTATAATGTCTAGTTTACACTTAGACACTCCATTTCCTTCTCAATATTCTGGTTTAGATAATTAATTATATTAAGACTTCACCCTGATCTATAAGATCTTCTGAACCAGAACTCAGGAGGCTTGGGTTCTTTTGATTCATTGGTTCACTCTTTTTGGTTTTCTGAGACAGTCTTGCTATGTAGCCCAGACTGGCCTCAAACTAATGATTCTCCTGCCTCAGCTTCCTGAGTCCTGGAATTACAGGACATACTAATACTGATAGACTTATTTGCTTATCCAGTTTTAAAATTAACATTTATGTAGTGGCTCCCTTGTGCTACATGCCTTGCTAGGTACCAGTGAGCACTTTCCCCAGTCTTTCTTTTTTCAATTAATAGACTTAGAGCACTTTCAGGTTTGCAGAAAGACAGAGCAGGAGGTGCTCAGACTTGCTGTGCTTATTACATCTTAGACATACATTGAAACATGATTACAATTAAAAATATTTTTGCAGTCATCTCTCCTATAGAGGAGAACAAGGCACATGTGAAAAATAATCCTAGGGATAGCTCCTGGAAAGCTGTTATCCAGACTGCTCTGCAGCCATCAGGAATCTCCCATCTTTACCTACATGGCTCCCTCAGTCTGTTGTGGTCCACTACCGTGTGAATCCAGTGCATACACTTTTACTTGGCCAACAGTGGCCTCTGTGCTCAGTTTCAGGGTCACAGAGAAAGCAAGGCACTTTTCTTGCCTTTTAGGAGCTCTCAGTGCAACGAGGAAGACATGTATGGGACAACATATCACCATCCACAACAGCAGGGCTACATGATACCCATATGTCCGGTACTAGGGCAGAAAGGGCACAGAAGGGCTCACAACAGGTGGCTTCTTGAAGGGCAAAAGGGAAAACTGTTGCAAGCAGCAGGAACACAGAAGTAAGACACAAGGTTCTTGTGGCCAGAGCTCAGGATGAAGGACAGGGAGAGGACTGAAGGGTGGCTGGGATTTTAGGGAGGAGAGGAGAGCTTGCGTGATCTTGTATGATTATATTGAATGAGCTTTCTAGTTGTTGATATACAGCTGTGAGGGTCTTCCTTTTAAGTGGGGCAATGGCAGTCCAACAGTTCTTGCTTCCCTTTTCTTAAAATTAAAAGGGAATTATTTATTACTGCTAAGCCATCTCTCCAATCCCCTTTTGAGATGGCATCACTCTATAGTTTAAGATGCTCTGGACCACACTGAATAGTTGTGATTGGCCTTGAACTTTGAGCAATATTCTTGTCTCAGCCTCCAGAGTGTTGGGATGAGAGCCACTGTACCCACTCAGTCCATAGGAATTCTATCCTGCTTTGGGCATGTTGCTGACATGGATGGCTGATTTAATTTTTATCTGGCGATTGTCATATGTATTGCTCTCCTTGGAATGTCAATCTTTTCCTGTCATCAGAAAGCCTTTCAATGACAATTCTGTAGAACCACCAATTGCCATTTGTCTTCCTCCCAGCTGAATTAGAACCCGGGGTTGTGGATTAATCCCACCAGGCTTCTGGCACTTCCAGGCCATTAGCACTTAGAGCATACTACCCTGTGGCTTAGGATGCTCTGCTCAGCTTGCAAGGCACCACTGCAGGCTCAAATGGAATCGAAACAATTTCTAAAATAGCCTATGATTCATTTTTTTTTCTCCCCTCCTGTGCCTAAATCTGCTGGCTCCATGTGGAGGGATGGGCACAAGTGACTGCAGAAGTGACATCACAGGAGTGGGCTGCGTGCCTGTCAGGCTGCTAGCAGAGCTGGCCTTAGCAGTTGTCGATCTATTGGGTTGGGTGATCACCTCCCAGGCATTCAGGAGTCACAGCTCCCAGGCTCCTTTGTCAATGTTCCTTCTCTGCATTTCTTTTTCAGACAAAAATTCTGTGCTGGGAAATCAAGGATAATGGGAATAACAGAGGTAGGAAGGATAATTCAGCTTTACATCTGTATAATGCTTTAGAGTTTCAAAATGATTTGCTCCACCCAACCAGTGGGAAATGGAAGCTGAGATTTTCAGCTTGAACTGGAGACAACTTATTGCTGTCTTGTACAAAATATTAATATCTACTACTCACTTCAAGATTCATCCCAGTTAGGCCTTGCGTGCTACTACAAGGTATGAGACCCCCTTCAGTATCTTTGTGCTTTCTAGAGGATGGATTCAAGGGGACAAAATGGTTTGGCAGGCACAGTCTTATCCTTGCCATCCTATGGAAGCCAGCAAACAGTGCCAGTCTCAGCACTGCCAGCTCCCTTTGCACACACTGGTTTACAATCCCAGTGGTCCCAAGACCTTTTCTAAAGCCAAAAGCATGGCCGCTAACTATTGAGCCTTGAAGACAGGGTGTGTCGTGAACATCTGGAAGCCCTACCCACTGCCAGAGTAGTTCAAAGGCCTACAATTCAGGTCACATCAGCCATGTTGTGGATCTTGAAGGGAAGGGCTACTGAGCTATGAACAGCTGAGAAGTGGGGAAGAGGGATTCTTTTCTTGGAGGAGCCATAAAAATAGTTTCCAAACAGTCTCATGTTTACTCTGTGATCTTCCAGCACCTGGTCCCAGCATGGCTTGCTGTCCCTGATGTTCTACTGTCAGGCTCAACATGACAACCCTATCCCCATCTAGCTTTCCTCTTTTGGTCTTCCCCAGCATTATAGCCACCAAGCTGGATGCCAACAGGGGCACAGTTTTGCTTGGTCCTCCTAATTTTAGATTAGATTTCAGTGTCACTATTTTTTGGTGGGGTTTGGAGGCAACAAGCCATGTACTCTCAGCAGCATTGCAAGAGTGGCAGGTGCTCCTGCTGTTGCGGTGGTCATAGCTGCCACCACTACCATAACCACCAGATGAAGTCATAGGATCCAGGGAAAGATCACAGGTGTGGTCAGTGTCATGAAAATGTCATCTTTGTGAACCAACATGCTTATACTCAGGCAATTCTTTCTGATAGACATCTTGGTGGGATACAAAAGGTACCCCTTTGATGGCTGCATCTATAAACTATATGTGGCAAGTGACTGGCAGAACAGGCAACTGGTCACCATCTCCAAATGAGGCTTGCCAGAACTTATTCTGCTTACAGAATAAGTGTGCGCACACACACACACACACACACATACACACGTGCGTAAGAAAGTGGATTAAGGATTACCACCTCAGTCTGTTTTAGAGATGTGAATAAAAATCTTGGCTTGGGACTGCTTCCTCTCTGGTTGACTGATTTTTCAATTGATTTGTATTTATTAGCTAATGAAATTAAAGTTGTAAAAATGATAACAGAAACACAATAAATCTCTCCCACAACTGGCTGTTTCTGTGTCACTATGGTGTATTCCTCACTTTGATTACTTCAAAGTCTATTATTTTGTTCTCAATTATTCTGTTTTTCTGGCACTGGAGAAAATCAATTTGTTTTATTTTCTCTTATTCATGCACTCAATTATGCTCTTCGGGCACATTTAATCACTTTGATGTTTTCATTTTATGGCCCGTCTCTAGGCACTTCAGCTGCTTTGCTGCCAACGGGCAAGCAGGACTAATTTGCATGTCACAATAGACTTGAAATTCTAACTCAATTTAGAAATCTTTATGAAATCCCCCTCCAAAAGATGCTTGGAGCTGCAAAGAGGCAGAAGGATGTAGGCAAACCAGGATCCTCAAATATGCTTCCCTTTCACCAAAGGTTGTGACATTTTGGTGACTGTGGTGTGGGAATGCCCCCATCCAAGTAAAACAGAGGAGTGCATGGGGCTGCATGTCTGTAGAGTCTGCTGCAACTTTGCAAAGGGAATCCTGTGGCAGCTGCCCCTGGGCAGTCAGGCCTACTTATGTTGCAATCAAATGATCCTCAGTGCTGCTGGACTTGGTGCTCAGCTCTAGACAGCTCCCAACCTCAGATGGTTAAAAAGCCTCTGTGTAGACCAAAAGTTGTCAACAGTTAGACATCCCAGAACCCTGAGAGGCTTACCTTATTTTCTCTAATAATTGCCTACCTTCCTTTTGCCCTTGATCATTTTAGCATTTAGCACTAAGAGCTGGAGGAAGATGAGCACCGTACCATTGCTTTAGGCATGTGCTTTGGGAAAACAAACACACAAAAATGTTTAAACATATTGGGGCTGCTGGCTGCTCTTGAAATTTTTTTTGTGTGTGTGTGTGGAATAATCAGCTTCACCAGGCAGAGGAAAAAAACGTGCATTTCCTCTTCTAAGTTTGAGCACAATCCTCACCTTCCCAGGTGGGTTCCCCCCACCCCCTTGTGTAACTTTGTACAAGGCAACTGCCTCTGAAAGCCTTGGTTTTCTCACCTATTGAATGAGACTGATAAATACTTCAGAGATAGTTTTGCTTCCTAAACTTCGAAACTGCCAAGAGTTTTACCATATTTACACACCATATATAGAAACCTTTCTTATATAAGCTTATTTTTAAACAGCATCATCATAGCCAATAATATCTGTGAAATTCAAAACTTTCAAGTTGGTGAGGGGGCTCAGTGAGTAAAAGGTACCTGCCTCCAAGACTGACAACCTGATACCAATCTGTAGGACCCATATGATGGAAAGGGAAAGGAAATTCCCTAAAGTTGTCCCCTGATTACACACACACACACACACACACACACACACACACACGTAATAAATGTAACATAAAACATATATAATAAGCTCACAAAACCATTCCTTCCATGAGTCTTTGATCCTGTCTAGAATATTCTTCACCTCACTTTTGTAAAACTTCACTCACTTCATTAAATTCTGAGATTCTCAAACATCAATTCCTCAGAAAGTCTTTTATTGACAACTGTCTAATGGTGCTTCCTTTGAATTAATTGGTAATCAAGACTAAATACTTGTTTATTCACTCACAGTGTATCTGTTTCAGTAGAATGGAAGCTCTATGATGGGCAAAGTATTTTCCTAGTTTATATGACTAATGCCTAGGGAAGCTTTTGGCACAGATTAACACTTGATATGTACTTACTGATGAATGAAAAATTGAAATAGAAAATTAGCCTAGCAATATCTTGGCTTCTCTTCAATTTCTGTTGAATACCACGAAGACCCATGTACTGCTACATCAGTAGAGGTCACATGGGGAGCAGTAAAAGAAGGACCACCAAAAAGCCAAATGTAGTGGTGTAGGCCTGTAAGCCCAGCACTGAGAAGGCTGAGGCCGGAAGGTGGTGAGTTTGAGGCCAGCTTGGGCTACATGGGGAGGCTGTCTCAAAAATGCGCCCCTTCCATTTGTGCTGAGCACAGTAATCAGTGTAACTTTGTACTCCTGCTACAGCAATGATGTGCTTTTCTTTGTCCTCAAATTATCAATGCTGGCTGGCCCACTATGAAACCCAGACTTTCTATTTGATTATTTTTTTAAGGAACTAGACCTAATAATATTTCAATTGAAGCTAGGCCTTTGTGACACAGGTCTGTAATCCCAGCACTGGTGTAGACTGAGGCAGGAGGATTGTAAATTCAAGACCTGATTTGGCTACATAGGAAGTTCAAGGTTATCTTGGACAATTTAATATGACCTGAGATGGCTATCTTTCGGCTATTTTTGGTTGTCAACTTGACTACATCTGGAATTAACTAAAATGCAAATGACTGAGCATACTTGTAAGGGATAGCTTTCTTAATTAAATCATTTGAAATGGAAAGAGCCACTTCCAGTCTTGATCTTTTGAGGTGATACATCATTAATTCAGATCTTTCGGGGTGGGTAGATCCACTTTTAATCTGGATCATACTTTCTGCTGGCAGCCTATATAAAGGACATGGAAGAAGGAAGCTTGTTTTCTCTCATTTTGCCTGCTTGCTCTTGCTTTCCCTAGGAAGTCTATTCCTTCACTGGTAGTAGATAGAGTCTACTTCTTCAGGATTCTGGCATATACTGAAGCCCAGCTGAGAGATCCAGCTGCATGGGCTGAACAACTACTGGACTCTTGGACCTTCAGTTCATAGGCAGCCATTGTTGGACTAGTTGGACCACAGCCTGTAAGCTAGTCTAATAAAGCCTCCCCTTCCCTCTCAATATTCATCCATTCTATTAGTTCTTTTCCTCTAGAGAACTCTAAAATCTTGAAATAAAAAGTTTAAAGAAAGTCCTGCAGCTATAGCTTACTCAGTAGATCACTTGTGTAACATGGGTTTTGCCTTAGGTTCAGCCTTTAGAGCCTAAAAAAAAATTAGTGGCCCTTTTTCATTTTTAGGAGGTTTCCTTTTGCTTGTTTTTATATTTATTTATACATTGTGTGTGTTTTTTTGTATATGTGTGTGTGTGTGTGTGTGTGTGTGTGTGTGTGTGCATGTGTGTGATGTGTGGATGTCTTATAGTGCATGTATGCAACTGTGTGGAGCCTAGAGAACAACTTTGGGGAGTCAGTTCTCTCCTTCCACAATGTGACCTGGGGATTGAACTCAAATTATCAGGCTTGGTGGCAAGTGCCTTTACTGGTGAAGCCATCTCAATGGTCCTCTTTTTTTTTTTTTAAATACTGAGAGAGTCTCAATAAACCATCAGGCAAGCCTCAAACTGGGAATCCTTCTGTCTTAGTATCTGGGATTACAAGGGTGAGCCACCATGGTTGGCTCAGTGCCTTTTTTCTTCTTCATTTTTAAGTGACTAAATGGAGTTATATTTTTAAATATAATTTTGTTTCCATGTGATGTTATTACAGAGAATACAAATTTTAAATGTTTTTTATTAATCTTTCAAACATTTTTTTTTCTATGGTGGTACTTGTAATTGCAATTAGGGCTTCATGCATGCTGGACAGACATTCTGCCATGGAGTTTTATTCCCATCCCCAAACTAATATTTTAGCTCTAGGTATTTTTTTGATAAATTGCTTTATACTTTTTCCTTTCTGATCTAAGTGTGTGTGATTTTTTTTGGGGGGGTGGTTCGAGACAGGGTCTCTCTGTTGTAACTCTGGCTGTCCTGGAACTCACTCTGTAGACCAGGCTGGCCTCAAACTCTCAGAGATCCACCTGCCTCTGCCTCCCAAGTGCTGGGATTAAAGGCGTGTGCCACGACTGTCTGCTTGTTGTTTTTTTAAATTTCTGTTTCTTGCCTTATTGTATTGGCCAGGAATTCCAGTACTATCTTGAATAATAGTGGCAAGATTAGACACCCTTGCCTGCCTTGCTCTAGAACTTAGATGGAAAATATCCCATTTCACCATTCAGTATTGTAATTTTTATAGATGTAAGGTTTTTTAAAAAAACATTTTCCCTGTCAAGTTGAGGCAAGGAAATACAGTGTTATACACCTGTAATTTTAACACTCATGAGGCAGAGGCAAGAGGACTACCACAAATTCCAGGTTAGTCTACCTGGAGAGTTCTAGGACAGCTAGAACTACATAGCAAGACCTTGTCTTGGGATAGAGAGAAGGCTCAGTGTGTAAAGCACTTATCACACAGTCATGAAATCCAGTTCAGATCCTCAGAATCTCCATAACATACATGTGTAACCCCAGGGCTTCTACTATGAGATGGGAAGCAGTCTGAATCCCCAGAAACTCAAAGGCCAGCTAACCTGGCATGTGCAGCAGTGAACAACAGAGATCCTGTCTCAAACAAGGAGGAAGGCAAGGATCACTCAAGGTGTCCTTTGACCTCCATATGTGTGCTGTGGCACACGTGCACACATGAGCATGTACACAAACTTCTCTGTGTCTCTTTCTCTGTCTCTCTCTCACACACAGAGCACCTTCCTCAAAAAGCACAAATAGCAACAGCAACAACAAAATTTTTCCTTTGTATTTCTGTAAGAGATAATATAGAATTGGTGTTAATTCTTCATTTCAGTAGAATTAGAACTCTCCAGTGAAGCTATGTGGGTTTAGAGGTTTTTTGTTTTGTTTTTGTTTTGTTTTTGTTTTTTGTTTTTTGTTTTTTGCAAGACGGTTATAATTTCTATGTTGATACTATTATGGCTAGAAAATACATCCTATGTAATTTAAATTATTTTCAATTGGTTAAGATTAGTTTTTATGGTCCAGCATATGTCCTATATTGGTATATGTTCCTTTAATACTTAAAAAATGTGTATACTATTATTGTTTGGAGTAGCCTATAAATGTCAGTTAGAGCCTATTAATTGATAGCACTATTGAGCTCTATATCCTGGCTCTTTTATGTCTACTAAACTGGTTGATGAGAAAGGGATGCTCAAGTCTCTAACTCTAATCATGGGTTTTTTTTTCTTTGCTGAAAAGAGGATTGAACCAAGACCATACACATGCTGGGCAAGCACTGTATTGCTAGGCTATCTTCTCAGCCTTAATGATGGATCTTCTACTTCCCTGTACAACCACATTTTTTCATGTATTTCAAGACGCTGATATTTGAGGCATACACATTTTAGATTGCTATATCTTGGTAGCTTAATACTTTTATTATATGTTACAAAACATTACTAAAGAAAATAAAAATCTAGCTGTGTATGCTGGTGTATGCCTGTAATTCCAGGTATTTGGGAGGCTGAGGCAGGAGGACTGAAGCTCAAGGCCTGCTTGAGCAACCTAGCAAGATTCTGTCTCAAAATAAAAGTGAAAATGGCCAAGATGTAGCTCTATGATAAAATACTTTATGCTCTAGCATGCAGAAAGCCCTGGGTTTGATCTTCAGCATTGTGAAATTAACAAAAAAGGAAGAAGAAAATCTAAATCTAAAAGTTGAAATGTGTCATATTTATAGGTTGGAAGACTCAGCATAGTAAAGATGTCAATTATATCCAAAAGAGGAATAGGCTTGACACAAGCATTTTCTAAATCATATCAAAATTACTTTATAGATTCAGACAAGGTTATTGCAGAATTCACATGGAAAGGCAAAAAACTGGTTTAGCTTAATTTTTTAAAACATTTGTTTATCTACTGTGCGTATGCATGTGTATATATGTATGCATAGAGGTCAGAGGATTACTTGCAAGAGTCCATCCTCCCTTTTTACCACATGACCACGTGGGTCACAGGGATTCAACTCAGGTCATCAGGCTCAGTGGCAAGACTCTTAGCCTACCGAGACATTTTTCCAGCCCCAACTAGTTTCTTTTTTTGAGACAGAGTCTCACTATGTAGCACACACTGGCATTGTATTGTTAATACTCCTGCCTCAGCCTCATGAGTGATGGGATTGCAGGTGTACACCACAAAATCTGGCCTTTACCTAAACTGATTTCAAAAAGAAGAAACTATGAGGAGTCATTCCACCTGATTCAAGGATTTATTATATAGCTATGGTACTCATGACCGTGGAGGAACAGACTTATAGACTGATGGAGCAGAAGACAAAACCAGAGAGATTGAAATAGTTGCTTTATAGTGTAAGGACATTTTAGAAAAGGAAACATTTGGACTTTTCTACCCTTTTTCAGGACAAAAGAGGATTTATATTGTCAGAAAGGATGATCTGGTTTTCAAGATAAAAGGAATACCCTAGAATTCCTAGAGGTACCTAGAGGAAATGGTACTTTAACATTTAAAAGGTTCACTTACAAGTCCAGTTTTGAAATAATCTGTAGGTGTGGTGGCTATATTTTATAATTTGGCATTGAAAAAAAGATCTAAAGCAAAGGGTTAAAGATTTTTTTGTTGACTTTTTGGACAGACTACATAACTGAATTACTACTGAACTACATCCCTAGTTCTTACTCTTTTCATCCCTCCGTCCTTTCCTCCTTCTCTTCCTTCACTTCCTTCCCTCCTTCCCCTCTTTCTTTCTTGTTTTTTTTTTTTTGGTTTTTTTTAGAGACAGGTTTCTCTGTTGTAACCCTGGCTGTCCTGGAACTCACTCTGTAGAGCAGGCTAGACTTGAACTCACAGAGATCCGCCTGCCTCTGCCTCCTGAGTGCTGTGATTAAAGGTGTGTGCCACCACCGCCTGGCTTACTGTTTTTTTCTTTAAACAAAAAAAATTACCCTTTTTTTCTGACTGTGAAGCAATATATATTCATGCTAGAAACTTTGAAAAATATAGAAAAAGACTAAGGAAGAAATAAAAATTTCTCATAATTTTAATCCTAGATAACTACTGTTAAAGTCTTCTGGCAGAGTATCACTGAAGATGAACTTGCCTGTAATCTTAGCACTGGGGAGGCTGAGGCAAGAGGATCATGAGTTTGAGGCCAGCCTGGGCTATACAGTGAAACACTGTCTCAAATAAAAGTTATCACTGAAGATAACTACTGCTATCATTTCTTTTAAATGTTTTTCTGTTCACAGCCACATACTCACACATATATTATATACATTTATAAAATCGAAACTTGATGGCATTAAACCATTTTGTGTTTTTTTACTTAATATATAATATTTGTCTCACTAAATTATTTCTAAAATTTTTCTTTGTTGTTGGCTGCAACAAATTTTTCCATATAAAAATACTAGATAGAATTAACATTATGCCTCAAATTCAGTATGCTGAAACAGTATGTTATGAACAGAATAAGGTATCTTAAGCATTGATATGTAAAACTAGGCACCTTCCACTGGCAGTTTCCCAGTCCCAGTTTGTGTCCCCCTAGGAAACCCCTGAGTTATCTTCCTTCTTCCCTTATCCTTGATCCTCTATCAATGACCTACCTTGAACAGCTGGTTAACACTCTTTACATACTACTTCTCAGCTCTAGTCCAGGTTCATACAGCCCACCTTTATACTACACCATCACAATCCATCCCAAACATTACTATATTATGTTATATTCTGATTACAGAATGTAGAATGGCTTCCACTTTTTTGTATGTGATCTGGACTATTCAACCTGAAATTCAGTTCAGTCGGTCAGTTTTGTCCTCAGGCTTCTGAGATTCCATTGCTGACCATCACATCTGTACTCTGCTCTATTCAAATCCTCTAGCCTTCAGAAAGTAATCTCCTTCAAGTTTTACTCTCAGCTGCTTCTATGTGGTGTCAGCCCCATGACATCCTCATCCATCCAAGGGGTTTCAGTTTTGTGTCTTCATTCAGATTTTTCAATTATTCACTGGAAGCAGAGATCATGTCTTTAGCCACTCTCAGTGCTCGTGACATCAAACACATGGGAGGTTTAAAAATAACTTGATTGAGTTGAACTTTAAAGTGGAGATAGAATCATACCTCTTAAAATTTAACTGGTTCAGAATGCATTTGGGAGCCCATGCATGGTAGGAAGGGATTACAAAGACTGATAGGAAAAAGCAGGTGGGAGATGATTAGCAGGCAGAACAAGGCAATGCTACCAAGTAGAGGCCAGCAGCAGGCCTGGATTCAAATCTAGAGTTCACCACTTGGTGTTATATGACCACAAGCATGGTATACTGTGTCAATCTCCTACCCCATAAGAACATACATGAGATATGTATGCGAAATACCCAGCACGGTGAGTGTGTGGTACACTTGCAGTTAGTTTTTAGTTTCCAGTTTTCCTAAGTAATCTGCCAATAGCCTTCATTTCAAGCTGTATTAAATTTAAGCTGCTAATTTATTGAAACTTTGTGGAATACCCTCCTTTTTTTTTTAAAGAATTTGTACGTTTTAGCATGACATTTTTGTAACTTATTTTACAAAAATTAACCACAACAAACTCTTTCCATTTCTTATATTCTTTAGTGAAGCAGGGACAGGAGTCTTGCAAAAGTGCAAAAGTGCAAGCAGGTGACCAGCTCCTGGAGATGACTACTGGGGGTGGGGGAGGGCTAGATAGAGGGCAGGGAACAGGAAGGGGAGATAAGGCTTAGACGTCACAGAGATCTTTACTCAAAGCCATGCAAACTGGCTCAGGATTTCCATCACAATTCTGCTCCAAAGTCCTTCCACGAAATCGTAAAGCAAATGGTCAGTCTGTCCTTGGGATCAACTCTGCCTCCTAACCTCTTCGTGCTTCTCAGATAGCAAGAATAGGTGTGGGAGGAAGCCCAGTTTCTATGGGGTAGTGTCTCTTCAGGCAGAACTTCTTTGAGCAGTCCTTGAAGTCCCAGCCCTACCACAAACCCACAGAACGATCCTACCTCCAGACTTCAGGATGCAATGGGGGGTGCTTCTTTCCCCATCCCCCACACAATAGTTCTCCCAAGAATATTAGCAGCAGATGTGCAAAGAGTCTTAGCATGGGGCTGTGGAACTGTAAATAGCAGACTAGAGCTGATGGCCATAGCACACTGGAGGTGGCAGGAGCTGCGGAACTAATTCCTTCTGTCCCCTGTTCTTCTCTACTTAGCTCAGAATGGAGTTCAAAGCTCAAGATTTCAGTTTGGTGGGGCTGATGGAGGCATGGTCTGGGGAGCACTAAATGGTATACTGCCGGGATCAGAACTTTAGGGGTTGCTCATTGGACATTTTTTCTCTTGTTTCCAGGGAGACATGAGATTTCAGGTGCTTTGGATCAGCTGCATGGAAGGAGCAGGGTAAGCAGTGTGGGATGAGATGGATTTACTGGGTGGGGGTGGCCATTGGATAAAATACATAGGGATGCTGAGTAGATTTATTTGACAGGGCAATACTGTCAATGAAAGGAAGGGAACCAAAAAAGACCAAAGAGCTTGACTCCAAAAGTTTCCACTGAGACAGACCTGGATTCAAATGTCTGCTCTACCTCTTGTAGCACAGTGTGAATCACACTGGAGGTGGTTAAGTTAGTACTAGGTGAATGAAGAAAGGAGACCTTGGCTAAGCCACTTATCTCTCTGAGCCTTACTTTCTTCATCTAGAAGAGACACAGTAGCTATTATTCTTATTATTTCACTTGTGCTTTCTCGCCCCACACTCACATCAGTCTGTTGGCCCCTCCCCAACCTGCCCTGTAGAGGCTGCTGCACTGTCAGCTTTCTTCAGCAAGGACTGGAAAGGGCAGGTGTACCAAGGCCTTGTTTTCCCTCTTGTAGCCCTCTCCTCTCCCCTTCTTCCTTTTCTCCTGATCCCAGTCACTTCTTTCTGTATCCCAGAACAAGCTTGGGGTATAGTTCAGGGGTATAGTTAAATGTGTTGAAACCTCCATCTTTTTAATTCAACCACATACAACTGCACAGTGTACCCTCCCCCTCTTTGCAGAGGGTTGGGTCTGGCTGAAACATGAAGCTCAGAGCCCCAGGCGGCCCCTATTTGTTTCAAATGCCATCAGTACTGTAGAGCAGCAAACCTCCTACCTCTACCCCATTTCCCTACGCAGAGCTAGCTGGGCCCCTCTGGGGATTGATTGAATCAGCACTGTTCCAACTCTGGAAGGTTCAGTATGAGCTAATTCCTCTGGAGTATGTTAACCAGAGGAAAGGCAAACAACTCCAAGCATGTGGAGATGGGGCAAGGACGATTTCTCACTAGTAGTCATGTTCTGTGCTCAGTCATGCGCTCTGTAATGTGGATTTCTTAGGAGCAATACTTTAGGGTAGTTCATTGGCATAAGAAGGACAATTTTTGAAAAGAAAACAGACTTTTTCTGTGTCTAAAGTGAGTAGCTTCAGTTTACTCTCTGTGTTTTTGTCTTTTTTCGCCCCTTCATTAAGACTGACTGGCAGAAAGGATAGGTTAGGTGTAATCTACATTGTCTCTGCCTTTAGTTCTCCCATGGCATGTAGAATACACGCATCCCTGTAAGATGAATCTTCTGGAGTTTGATTTCCAATAGGCTAAAATCTCATTATTTATGTTTCTAAGGGATGTAGTGAGAAAACAGAAGGAAAACAAAACAAGGCTGAACAAATTCAAGTAGATAGACATGCTGGGATGAATTCCCTTGCACAGGAGCTGAAGCCATCTACCCTCCCCATGCCCTCTCACCTCCCACAAACAACCTGTGACCTGCACCCTGCTCTTGGTTTTTAAGGGGATGGGGAGGCACAGTGAGGAGCAGCGGGCATCACTGAGTTTGTTAAATGGAAGAACAAATGACGGTCATGAAGACAGGTTAAGGAAATCTTTCAGAATATAGAAAACTCAAAAGCCTTTCCACACTGACCATTGTCATGGCAACACACTATCTGATGACAGCCTGCGTCACTAGGCTGAGGGGCACAGTATCAGTATAGCAGGTTAGCTTGGCCATTCCGAGCAGCACTTGGAATTCTTTCCAGCCTCAATTCTTCTAGGTTGAGCTGAGTTCTCTTTTCAGTTCTGGATTCATGTGCTTTGTTAATTTTCATGGCTAGGGACACAAAGACTCTATAAAAGGGACAGTGAATGGAAAACTTGAACATTTCTAGTATTCTATATTCACTGTCCTTGCCGCCCACTCTTCTGTCTCCTTGTCACCCATTGTTACTGACTTCGCTTCTCTTTTTCTCCATATCAGTTCTTTCCTATACTCAGCATTCCTCCCCACCCAACACAGTGACTCATCAGCCAACCTAAGCTCTCCCTAGATCCTTTTCATTCTCTCTATGCAATAATAGAATCCTAAAATCTTATGGTTGGAAGGAACCCTCTCCTAAGGCAGGAGCCCTTATAGCCAACTGATCCTCTACTCCCTCTTCCATCTCTAGTGACAGTCCTCACTCTCTCCTGGGCACCCTGTTCAACAATGGCCAGCTCTAATTGTTATAATATCCTCCTATGAATGAATGAAAATCAGTCCTTTTATGAAACCCATCCATGAGTTCACCTCTGTGCCCTTTGCCAGAGAGACCCTGTCCTGCTCTGTGGCAGCCTCACAGAGAGACAAGGCAGGGCTCATGCCTCCCCTGAGTTTTCTCTTCTCCAGAAAGTCCTAGCTCTTCCATGCAGACCTCTTGGAGCTTGGGCTCCAGTGCTTTCCTCAGACTGGCTGACCTCCTGCAACATGTTTCTGTTTGTCTAGAGCCCTTTTAAAGTGAGGTCGATACTGCATGAGCATCTCTGGAGGCCACCTTGACCCAGTGACTCATACTGAACTCTGTGGCAACTACCATCTCTAATTCTCTTTTAGACAAAATGCTGTTAAGCCACATCTCAGTTTGCTTGCATGTAGTCAGTCCCTTTTGAGAACCCAGTTCCTGGCTCAGACATTTTCTCCCTGCTGAAATCCATTGTGTTATTCTCTGAATATTTCCTTCACCCGCTAATAAACTTCAATTCCATATCCTCTAGAGTGTATTCTTTTTGTTTTAACTAACCCTCAGCATCACTTTTTATCTCAAGCCACCTCACTTACTCCTCACTTAGGTTTCTTTTCTAGTTTATTTATTTCCCTTTGCATTACCTTCCTCACATCTTCTCTTGTTTGCTGTTTCCATTTCCCCAACAGCTAATGTCACCACTGTCTGGAGTGATGTGCCTGGGCATGTATGCAGGGAGACAGGGGCACAACACACATGTTCAGATATGAGGTAGGAGTAGAGCACTCTAGAGGCGTGTGTGCTTTCTGTTTCTAGTGCTTTGTCTGGATGCCTCCAGAATTTAGAGCCTGGATGTGAAAATGGCAAAGTAGGAGAAAGACTGACAGGAGAAACTAGAACATTCTCAAGAGAAATAAGAACTGTGTTCTGGATCAGAGAGGAGCAGATGGAAGCCAGGGTGAAGGATATAGATCTCTAGTCTTCATCCAGATCATAGTACAGTGAGAAGGGCCAGCAATAGAAGGAATTTGAAGGCCCTAAAGACTGGAGAAGGGAGGAAGATGCGTTAGAAAGTAAGGGCTTTAGAAACTAAGTAGAGTTGGTAGCTTTTGGGAGATCAGAGGAAGGTGATTTGAAACATTAGAGGCAGAAGAAGGTTGAGTTATATAGGACCTTACAAGGGGCAATGAGCTGTGAGTGTAACTGTGAGAGTCTATGGCTTATTAGCATAGAAAATTTTCGTATGTCAAAGGAGCTCAGGAAAACATAGTCCTTACCACAGGCTTTGCTGTTGTTATCAAGCACACCCTGCTAGTGAACATAGCCTTCAGCAAAAACCCTCAGAATACCATACATTCCCTTAGCCAAACTCCAGCTTTGAGCAGGCCTCTTTTCAGACAGGATTACACTCCAGGGAGGAGTCTAAAGTGGGAGCATTGGCATCATCTTCGTCATTTTATGAAAAGCAAGTGAATTTCACTCTTTGGGACAGGCAATATGATATCTTTGGCCTCTTAACTCTGCAAACAGGATCCAAACACACACACACACACACACACACACACACACACACACACACACACACACACACAAATTAACAGGAAAATGATTGCTCTAAATACTTGAAACAAATGATAGATGAGAAGCAAGTCTTAAAGAAGCAGCTGAGAAGCTGGGATGAGAGCTCTAGTGGAAAGCTGAGGGCAAGGACCCTCCAAAGAGCTAATGGATTGTATAGCCATGACTACCATTCCTCTCTGTCCTGGGAACAGAATAACTTGGGGGAGGAGTACAGGGCAGTAGCTATACTCCTGGGTTCTACTAGTGAGGCTGGACCCCACCCCCCAAAAAAACAACATCAAAATCCCTGATTACTCACTGGACTTCCATAGACTTGCAGGGTTCTCTTAGACCATGTAGCAAGAGAAAGTCTTGGGGAGGGATTCCTTTCTTATCCCAACCCCTCAAGTCTAAATTCACTCAAACTTCCCTTAACTTAAAGAGGAGGTTTTTGTTTTGCTTTGCTTTCTTGGTGTTGGAAATGAGTGGTAGGCAAATGCTCTACCATGTAGCCACATACCGCAGCCCTTAAAGATGGTTTTACTGTTGGCCTTTTCAAAGGAAAAGGCTCTCAGAATATTTTAGAACTGATTCTCTCTTGGAAGTGCCTTAAAGCTGAACCTTTTGTTCTTCTGAAGGTGACATTAGCCAACCAAGTGACAATCTCAACCAGAGTGGCTTGTGTAGAATTCTGGCTACAAGACGTCAGGCCAGAAAGAGGTTTCCTTTCCAAGTCAGTGGAATGATTAGCTGCCAAAAGACAAATGGTATTTGAGGAAGCCCCCAGCGGCAGGCCACCACACACTGGGTAGAATAAGGAGGGCAGGACTGGAGGGTGGCGCTCACCTTTGATGTAGTTGAGGATTTGCTGGATTCGGTGGGGCTCATTGCGGTCTGGCCGGCAGCTTGGCGTGATTTCCAGCACATAATCAGGACCATATGCTGTGAAAAACTGTAAGGAAAAGGGAAAGGCCAAAAAACAAACAAAACCACATAAAACCTCCAAACCAAACCACATACAAACAGGACAATCAAAAGAAACTCACCATTCCTGACAAGACCAGGGCAGCCTCGAAGGACAGAGTGGCATGATGTGGCAGGAAGCTCTGCGCTGGCGTCATCACTATGCTCACTCATTCAGACCTTCAGTGGCAGCCACGGTGAAGTTTGGGAGCTTGCTGTCAATCAAGGGTCCCTCTACTGGGACCTCAGCTTTTTTTTTTTTTTTTTTTTTTTTGCTGCAACCATAGCTCTTCATGTTCCCTGTACTCTAGAATGATAGAACACTGTGCTCTCTCCAGGCTTTGTTCTTCCTTAGAACTCTCTTTGCTTTCCCGCACCCCCCATCCATGCTGCCTGTGGAAAATCCTCCCCATCTTCCAGGCACAGCTCAAATGGCACCTCCTTCACAAAGCTGTCCTTCGTTCTCTGCCAACCTCCACAGCATTCTGCTTATGGCCCCCATTCAAATAGACAGTGCTTGCTTGCATGTCACATGCAGGTCATAGTGCCAGCTGCATAGAAGGCTGTAAAGATGGATGAGCCTCCTTTGAGCATCCTCTAGGTGTTCATAAGCATTGGATAGCTACTTTTCAACAGTGACTACCTCTCTTCTCTCTACTAGACACAAGCTCTCTGAAGGCAGGCAGTCCCTGGCTTTTATTAATCTCTTGGCCTCACAGCCCATTAGTTTTTGTTGCCTTGGATTACCTGCTTTAGGAATGGCAAAATGAGTCTAACGACTCTACGATAGAGAAAGAAAAACTGAAGTAAAGTTTATGTTTTCAAATTCAAGGAATCAAAACAAAGGCTTGTGGATTCTATTTCTAGCTCTCTAGATGACTCCTTGTGACCTTTGGTAAGTTACGATATTTGATTTAGCTTCTGTTAGGGCCCACTTGGGGAAAAACACTCGGCAACAAAGGGAATCATTCAAATGGGCTCAGTCTTTGAATGGGAAATATGCAAAGCTATGATTTCGGTTTATTTTTTTTTTAACAGAAATAGTATTTGTGTGCACTCTCTGAGAGAGCATATGGTCCTTAACACGATGTGTTTCAATAGTGACATTGTTAGGTTGTAAGTAAAGCAGGGAATCCAAATTTCCTGAAAACAAAATAAAACAAAACCTCAAACAGTATAGCAGGCATGAAAACAGGCATCTTGATATGCCATGACTTTGATGCCACTCAAAGATCCCTAAGTTATTGCCACTGTCATTTACATTATCCTTGTTAGGAGTCTCGATGTGCATCTGGCACCATGGGAGATGTTGTGGAAAAATCTCTAGAGATTCTAAAAGTATCTTTGTGGAATCCATGAGATTAATTTCATGGGGAGCTAGCTTTTGCATACCATGAAAGAAAATCGTACACGTTTAATTTAAAGGAAACGTCCCAAGATTGTGCCACTTCTTCTCATGCGATGTATATGAATTGACTCAGAAAGGGAGAGGCACTTAGTCCTTGCTAGAGATATTACTCTGTGATTCCTGACACTCCACATTTTGGCAATGGAAGCTACGTTGAGTAGAGATTGTCTTTACCAAATCTCTACATGAAACAGAAAAAGCAGGGTTACCTGGGGTGGGGGGCACACCCCAGAAACTAGCCTTCCCCCATCATGGCTGAAGAAATTTAAGAGGCATTTATTTTTAGCCAAGGAGGGCCCCTCAGTTCAAGCTGTAGAAGAGAAGGCTTCAAACAGGTGTGGTGGCCTCTTCTCCTGAGAAGTGTTGAGTGATGTGCTCATCTCATGGGAATGGAAAGACAGGCTTAGAGTCACAGAATACAGGCAGCTGCATCAAAGCAGCTCTTTGGGGAGACCTACACCCTTGGCATCAGAGTACTATAAAAATCTGAGGCAGGGTGCCTAGCTGAGATATAAAAGGAGTGACTGCTGTCTCCACGTGCAGAGCTGATACCGTGGCTCTTTGGTCAGCAAGGCATGCTGTAAGCTGTTTGTCTGGAGTCAGGGGTTTGGAACAGCACGTTCTCACTTGAGCGCCTACTGTGATTGCCCACACTTTCTTACTTTAGTCTCCTTTGACAAAGAGTACATGGCTGCTAACCACATGGTCAGCTGGGGCCAGAACAGCTCTACTAGGATTAAGCCTCTTATCCTGGCTTCATTTGCACCTGGCTTTAACTGATTGAGCCACACATTGGGCAAAGTCATCAATAACCCATTCTTTGCTAGAGCAGACTGACTGCAGGTAACAACTAAGTCTGGGTTCCCAAGCTTCTCTCCACCTTTGCCGATCAAATACTCTTTTCGTCGGGTCCTGCTTAGTTGCACTATTCTTGGCTTGGGGCACTCAGATGGCTTAAGAAAGTCCCTGTGTTGGAAGGCAGTTATGCACAGCAGCTGGCTGCTCTCAATCTTGGAGGTTTTTCTTGGGTGAGGCCAAGTGAAACCATAGGCTGTATTTAAAACCTCTGTTCCTATGTTATAAGTTTGTACTTGTTATATCTTCTCTGCTAGACTACAAACTCTGTAATGTTCTCTTTGCGTAGTCCATAGAGTCAAACTCAAGCCATCACCATTTCCCTTACATGTATGTTTAATTAAGTTAATTTGCCAGGGGTTTAGCTAGGTGTCTGGTTGTGTGGAATAATTCACAGAGTCAACTCAGCACAAACAGCTTTGCTAGGCTTTGGAGGCAACGTGACAGGGTAGAAAAAGCACTGGTGTTGGGGTCAGGGACAGCTGGAATTTGGCACCTGGATTTAGCTGTGTGCCTGGGGTAAGCTTGCTAATCTCTGTTTCGTCATTTCCACCCCAGGGATGATAAATGCTAACCTGTTTGGATGATTAGGAGGAGATAGTATCTATCAAAGGACCTAACTTGGAGCCTGGGATATAGTAGGACTCTGATAAATGTGAATTCTTCTCTCCTGGGGGCCAGAGGCCCTTGCTGAACCCTGTCCCCTCTATATTCTAAGGAATGCTGGCTGAAGTGCTCAGGGCTGAGACGTGGAACGAAGAGCCTGTTCCTTCTTCCAGACAAAGCCTCTGTTCTCCTCACTTGCTTCAGCCATTGGGTGAGCCTAGGGCCAGCGAGGAACTGACTTCTCTCATAGATTCTGGTTCTAGGGTCTTGCGATTCGTTACTGATTGTTGAGGTGGAGAGGAAACATGATCATCATAGGCAAAAAAGATGTTGAGGTGGAGAGATTTGGCTAGACTAGAAATAGCTCATGGCTCCACCCTGGAACTGCCCTCCAGCTCCAGGAGAAAAGGAAATGGGCACACTGCAGTCCCATCCAGGCAGGTGGGGCAGGAGATGAAAGGGGCTAGCCGGCCTTCAAGGGAACATACTGGCTTTGATCTCAGCAAAGGAAGAAGGGAGGTGCTAACCTCTCTCCACCCCTTCCCCTTTCCCTGTAGCACTCCTTTTGCTTCCTGGGCTTCAATTGAAACATTTTTGAGGGGAATATGGTAGTGTGGGGCCAGGGCAAATGGAAGGTATGCGCTGGGGCAAAGGGCCAAGAGTTGAAGGTAATGGCTGCTTTGGGGTAGTCATTGCAGGGTCTGAGTCTTGACCCCACGAGTCAATGAATAAAGGAATGTAAATAGTTTGTCTCCAGTTTAGTTCAACCCAACTTAATTCTCCATTCTTGCTCAATCCTTTGCAGCTCTTGTGCACACAATGAAAACAGCACACAATTAGATACTTGGTAAAAAAAAGATAGCACTGGAAGCCTTTGATGTTGTTGTTATTCTTCCACAGTCCTGCTTGGTCATGAGAAACTTAAGCCACAGGCCCAAATCAGCTGATCTTTCCATTCTTCCCTCAACACTTAGTAACTGCCTACTATGTGCTAGACTAGGTTAGTCAGTAGGGTACAAAGACAATAAGGTATGCTTAGTAGGGAAGATAATTGCAGAGCAGTGAGATGAGTGATACAATAATGATATATAACAATAATAATGCTAAAATAAAAGTAACGGCAGCTGATGTTTATTACAGGCTTATTATCTGTTATACACCTAAAGTATCTAAGCAATTGTTTTATGGACTGAACTTAATTTTCACAACCAACCTATATGGTATGTATCACTGTTTCCACTTTAAGACAAGGATCTGAAGCATAGATACTATGCACAAAGCTAAGATTTGGGACTAGGTTATCCTGGAGATCACCTCTGTAAATAAAGTACAGCAGAAGGGGTCTTGCCAAGGGAAGATGGAGGTGAGGAGGAGGCAGTCCCAACAGAGCACAGGCAAAGGCAGGGAGCCTGAAGCAGAAGAGTACTAAATTAGCTATAATTGGCTATAGCCAGGGGTTAGGGCAGCAGACTAGGAGACAAGCAAGAACTAGGCCCTGCCAAGCCATACCTTTACTTCAGACCAGTAGCTCCATGAAGGCAGAACATTGTTTTGTTCTCTGCCATACTGCCAGTTCTTGAAACAATACTTGCATTTCACAGGTGGTAAGTAAATACTTGTGGGATAATGAGTAGAAGCTTGAAGGAGATACAGGAAGTGAATGGGTTATCTGTGTATATGAGAGGGCTCACTGGATCCCATGTGGAGACTTTTGGAATTTGAGGAATGAATGTGAGTAGGGTCACCAGTTAGGAGGCTGGTGCTACAGCCCTGAGGGTTGCTCACAGAACTGGGACAGGGACACTCGTGGGATGAAACAGTAATTTGGATATGGGGAATAAGGAAAAGAGGAGAGTGAGAGACTTCTGGCCTCAAGGGAGGCACAGTAAGAAGATCTAGCCTATGGAGCCAGAAGTAGGTTTGGCCGTGTGAGGGTAATTCTAGTGAGAAGCACATGCAGGGTCAGGATCTTAGAGACAGTGGTCTATGTGAGAGAGCAGGCCAAGTGTGAGGAAGGCTAGGACTCTGACAGCACATGTGTTATAGATTTGGGAATTACCAGTGACAACAAAGCTAAGGATGCAGATGAGACTGCCTTGGCCAGCAGAGTGGAGCGCCTGAGACAGAGGGAGAAGAGAGTCAAGGAAATAGCCAGAACACCTGTGAGGTGGACAGAGAAGATCGAAACAGTTCTGGCAACAAGTTGAAATTTCTCAGAGAGTTTAAAGGTTTTATTTTTATTTTACGTGCAGGAGTGTTTTGCCTGCATGTATGTATATACACCACAGTGCCTAGAGCCCTTGGAGGCAGAGGGGGCCATTTACATCCCTGGAACTGGAGTTACAGATGGCTGGAAATTGAACCTGGGTTTTCTGCAAGAGCAGCCAGTGTTCTTAACTGCTGAACCATCTCTCTACCCTCTTCCAGAGAGTTTGAATGAGATGATTTCTGAAATTGTCTTCTTCCTGTGTTCACAGAAAGAAGGGGTATAGATAGAGGCTTGCTCAGAGAAGGGTAAGGAGACAGGAGGAAGCAGAGAGGAGAATGATGATGACAGTGCTTGTTTCTTTTTTTTTTTTTTAAAGGAGTTTGATCTGGTATGGGGCTGGGGGGTAGCTTAAGATGGGAGGATCTTGAGTATATTTTTACAGGCACTGGGGAAAGGGCCCTCAACAAGGAGATGGGAACAGCCTGAGAGAGATTCACATTTATTTATTATCTGTTTTTGTGACCCATTAGACAAAAGAATCACCAGAGGGAAAGCACTACTTTATGCATCTTTATTTTACCCATGGCTCTTAGCACAAGGCCCAGAAAATAGGTGCTCAATTCAGATTTGTTGCATGAACAAAATAAAGTGTGACTGAGATTACACAGTGGTTCATATCCAGTATGAGAATTAGGGTCTTGAAGGATGGGGGTGATGGCAGACAGGCAGTAGTGAGGTACATATGGAAGGGGTTAGTTAAATGGAATCAAGATGGATATGGGGACCACCAAGTGCCCATGAGCTTGCCAGAGTTGGAAAAGGAGAGCCTTGACTTCAGGTTGAGGAGACAGAACTTTCTATGATAGGCACTGGGGCAGGCTCAAGCACAGAAAGGCTAGTGATTAGTGTGGAGGCGAACACAATGACATTTGGGGAGAGGCAAAGAGAACTTGAACCATATAGTTGCTGTGGGATGGAATAGACAGGATACCCCCAAGGGAAACTCAACAGGATCTGGCAGTTTGTTGGATGTGGAGGAAGGGAGTTTGGCAAGAAATGGAGTTGACTCCTGGATTTTGAGTTAGGATGAACGGGAGAAGCTCAACGCCACTGACAGAGACTGAGATATTGAGGTAAATTATTAGCTGGTACAAGGCTGGTCAAGGGAAGATGGGCTTTGTGCCAGTTGGATTTGATATGACAATAGGGCATCTGGGTCATGATGTCTGGCAGGTGGCTAGAGATGTGACAGCAGCATGTGGGAGTGAAGTCATGGCAGAGGACCAACATACACGATTGGAAGGAGGCTGATATTTATGCAGATATTGGGGGATAGGGTTCAGTGAACAGTAGGATAAAAAAGCCAGGAGAGAGAGGGGGGAGGAGGGAGGGAGGGAGGGAGGGAGGGGGGGAGAGAGAGAGAGAGAGAGAGAGAGAGAGGAGAGAGACACAGCGGGAGCAGTGAACAGAAGCCTCTTGTAATCTTAGATGAGAAGCAATATAAAGAAGATGCTTAAAGGGCTCTGGCCACTCATCCCTGGGGCCAGAGCAGCCTCCTCCTCTCCCAGCCAGTTGGAGATATAGTGGTACTACTTCTGTCCAGCCCTCTTCCTGGAACATTCTGAGTGACTCTCAAACTTCTAATTGTTAACCCAAATCCCACCTTTTTCTAAAAATTGTCTTTAATTCTATCAGGACAAATCCAAGGTTAGAGCCAATCTTTCTGACAAACGCGAGGCTTTTCTCTGTCTCTGTCTGGGAACATTGTGCCTCTGACTGTAACCTGGGCCCTGGCCAGTAACAGTACTTCTTGTCCTTCATCACCATGTGAGCAGAACTCATCATAACCAGAATAACATAATATCAGCACTTTGAACCCTAACATGGTCTCATATGATGCATCTCAAACTTTCTTATATCTCCAGTTACTCCATCAAAGAACCTAGGTCCAACCATGATGGAAACAAAAAAGTCATCTTTTTTTCCCAGAAAAAAAAACATTTCTGTTTACAGGAAATTCTGTTATTATATATGTCATTGATGGTACATTTTAAGGACATAAAATCGCAGTGGTATTATTGGGAGTAAATTTTATTGCCATGGCTTTACAACACAAACAAACAAAATAATAACTCCATTAGTTGCTGGATTGAACCAGCAGGAAGTAGAACATCAAAGGCAATTGATAGCAGGCAGAGGATGGAAGGTAGGACTATCCAGAGTATGACCCCTAGGTTAGGGTGGTATGTGCTATTGTAGAGATCTTAAGTGGACAAGAGGGTGGAAGAAAAGGCAGATTGTTAGTTGCTAGAATGGAAACCTGGTTCCTGTCTAACTCCAGGTACATCCCACCAGCACTCCTCACCTTACTTGTTGGCCAGAGCCAGTAGTCTGAACTGTTGAACGGTGAGGCTTATACCAAGAGTATAGCTATGCCAAGAATTGTGTGTTTGAATGAATGAATGAATGATGGAGTGAATGAATAGATTATAGAAATAGTTTTATTATTCAGATATTTTCTTTTGGTTCTGGGGATGAAATCCAGGATCATGCACATGAAAAATATGCATACCACTGAGCTGCACCCCAGCCGTTACTTCGATGCTTTAAAGTCATTTTTTCTTTTTTATTATAATTTTAAAAACTCTTGCTATTGAAAAAAGTTTATTAAGCAAAATAATCAGGTAAACCCAGAAACATTTTCTGACTTGAATACCAATTTTAATCAGAGACTTTTAATCAGAGACCATGTCCAATATTAACAAGTCTTATTTCATTAGCCAATGAACTTAGAAGCGACTTGTGCACATATCTATAGCCTGTCTGTGTACTTAACCTACTTATCTAGTGAGGTTCCTGAACTAGCCAATGCATAGCACTGCATACACATATGAACATGCACTGTTAGGTGCTAAACATTGTTCCAGACCCCGAGAGAAGCTGGAGTAAAGAACACAACAACAAAAGAATAAGGTCTGGTGACAGTTCTCCAGGTGAAAATCTAGAGAAAGATATGATAACATGAGAAACAGGAATAAGTGTAAAAATCTAATAAATGTATTGGTTCAGTATGTGGAGCACTGGACCAGTTAGGTGGCTTGTCCAAGATCCTAATAATAATACTATTAACACTGTCACAGATGTGAACTTGAACCCATGACTTTCAGCCCAGTGGGTTTTTTCACTACGTTATGAATCAGTCAGCTAAAGACAGGGACTTCTGGAGTTATATGTGAGGAGCTTTTAATTTCAGTTGTGCCCTTTACTAGCTGTGTTACCTTAGGAAGTTCTTCACCTATTCCATCTCTAGGCTTTCTTGTTTGTAAAGTGGGGGAAATAACAGAACCTAGTTTATAGGGTTGTTGCAACAATATAAATGAGGCAATTTAAAGAAAGCACTAGGGACAGTGCCTGTCTTATAGTAAGTGCTCAACAAACATCATTATTTAGTGCTAGATAATCTTCTTAGGCCTTATCAAAATAGTACAAAAAATAGAACTCTGAACAAAATGGACAGGGAGTAAAATCAATTTCTGTACAAGTTAAGTGTCTGTTCTGACCAAAGTGGGTGAGTTAGGAACAGCTCAGCCTCTCTCCAGGAACTCTGAAGTCAAAAGGAGGAGCAGTGAGATCAAGAAGAAGGTCAAGTGAAAGTGACTTAGAAAAATGGACACGAGGGACGAGAAATTGGAAGTGGTGGGAAGAAAAGAGGACAAGCTGACAGAAAACGAGCCAATTCATGCAAAGCATGAACAGTGCCTGGCATATAGGAAATGCCTAACACCTGAGAGGAAGAGGCAGGAAGGACAAAGGTAGGGGTTTCCACCTCTCAGGGGTTTTTCCTGGAAGCCAAAATTTTCCTTCAGGGTTTGGTTTTTTTTTTTTTTTGTTTGTTTTTTTTTTGGGAAGAACCCTGGCCAAGACTAATACCTTCCCTACATCACTGCAGATCCTCAAGTTTCCACTATTAGAGAGAATTCCTCCTTCATAAATACATGCTGGGCCAACTCTGGTTATACCATGTCTCTGTTGATTAAATGAATATTTTGGAAACAAGCCTACACATGAAATCTTTCCTTCCTTCTTTCTTTCTTTCTTTCTTTCTTTCTTTCTTTCTTTCTTTCTTTCTTTCTTTCTTTCTTTCTTTCTTTCTTTCTTTCTTTCTTTCTTCTTTCCTTTCTTCCTTCCTTCCTTCCTTCCTTCCTTCCTTCCTTCCTTCCTTCCTTCCTTCCTTCCTTCCTTCCTTTCTTTCTTTCTTTCTTTCTTTCTTTCTTTCTTTCTTTCTTTCTTTCTTTCTTTCTTTCTTTCTTTCTTTCTCCTTCTCTTTCTTTCTTTTTTACATTCAGCTTTCCTTTGGCCAAGGATGAGGATAAAAGATGGGAATACATAGGGGGTATTGTTTTATCTGGCTTGTTAGCTGGAGAAGTACTAAGATGACTTTTTGGAAACTTATTCTGCTGGAGGATAGGTAACCGTTACCTTGGTTGGATCTTTACAGTATGCCAAGCAACCATCTTTTCTATATCCCCAAGGTTCCCAGTATGTTTTCCTCACTGCCCCAATGCTTTCATTTCTCAGACACTACATCATATTGTAGTTTTGCCTCTTCCCTCTATCCTAAGAATTTTCTACTTAGTGGCAGCTCTCATTAATTAGTAGTAGCTTCTGGGGGCACTGTGCTAAGGAGGATTCTTAGGCTAGGTCTCGGTTCAGCAAGAATGTGCACCACACTCAATTTTCAGTGTACAGGGGTTTGTATGATGATGAGGGTGGAGCTTTTGTCAGCTGTGTCCTATCTATATTTGCTATTACTGAATTAGGAAACTGAGAGTTAGCCAGGCCTGGTAGTGCAAGCTTGTTATCTCAGGATGTTGAGACAGGAGGACTGCAAGTTCAGGATTTGCCTGGGCTACAGAATGAGTTCCAGGCCAATCCTGGGCAACTTAATGAGATCCTGTCTCAAAATCAAGTTAAAAAGGACTGGAATGTAGCTCAGTGGTAAAGTGCTTTCCTAGCATGAACATGGTCTCTAGTTCTTGTGCCAGGAGTAGAGAAGGGTGCAGGAAGAGATCAAGGACCAATAGTGACCTCCCAGTTGTCCAATGTAATGCTTTCTTTTCAGTTATCATTCATTTTATTTGATCTCCCATCATCACGTGTCAAGCTCCCCTCCCTTTCATATCCTCTCCATCACTGTTCATCATTGATTCCCCCATCTTTAGGCTACACCCTCTTCCCTCATCTGTGCTGAAGTACAATTCTCTGTCATACCTTCAGCTTTCCCTTTCTCTCTGCAAGGGCATACATTTTCAGTTGCCGTTTTGATTCAATCTCTGCAGGGACTCTGCATGTCTGGGCCCAGTTGAAATTTGTCCCTTCCTCTGACTTGTATTTACAATAATCTGTGGAACATTCCCACCTGGAAAACTTGAATTCTTGTCCCTCAAAGCTTAATATGTTTCAAGTAGGCCTAATCCAGTTTAACTGTTTTCATAGAGAATGCTCACCTCTCTTTGTTCACTCAGTACCCTGGGTGAGTCCCCGCCCATACAATAGGGCCCTTAGCAAAGATTTGAATTTATGACCCTGACCAGGCTAGTGTCCTTGCACTTTGTTTAGAGGTAGTAGGTTTTGTGCTTTCAAAATACTTTCAATACTCTGGCTTAAAAGATATCCCTCACTGTGATCTTCCCATTGTTTGATGAGTAGTGTTTCCCCCCCAAAAAAACCAAATAACTTCTTTCTGTCTAACTATGTGCAAAGGACTGGGGCACTCCCAGTTCTGTCATTCTCCCTTGAGATACTTTGTAGACTCTGAAAACACCGGATGCTTATCTCCTGGCAAGATGGGGTGTGCTAGGTGCTAGGAGACAATGGTGAAGGCCTCTGAACTTGAAGTGCTTACCATCTATTAGGAAATCCAGACACAGGCAGGAATACCTCCATTACTGAAATGGCAGAGGGCACTTCCATGTCCAGGATGATGGGAATTCTGAAGTAGGAATTGGAGATTGTGAGGGTGAGGGCTAGACAATGGGTAAGGCTTCATGAGGAGATGGTAGGCAATAGAGCTGTCTTAAAGGATAAGTAGGGTCTAAATAGAAGGTAGAGAAAGTAAGAAAGCAGGAGAAATAGAATGATGACAATGAAGATATAGTCAAACACATCACCAAAAATTAATTTATAGACCTACAGTGGGAGGCTACAGCAGGAAGATAGTGGATGGTTTATTGATTCACCATCAGCCTGGGCTACAAAGTGAGATCCTGTCTCCACAAAATTCACTATAGAGGAATGACAGAGGACTGGGTCAAAATCAGTACCAGCACAAACCTCTGGGCAACTTTCTTCTCCAAGTATCACATGTTCCTTTTGTGCTGACTACTGACAGATTGACCAGTATGGCAGAGAGAGGGCAAAGCCGTGGATGAACCAGACGCTCCAGCAGAGTGAGATTTCTCACTGACACATCTTACATAGATCATTTCAGCATAAACTGGGTTTGCACTTTCTAAGACCTATCGATTCATTTGCTTACTGATTCACATGATACGTATGATTTCTGAGCATGCCTGTGTGCCAGACATGACCTTGAATAGATGAATGAGACTCAGTTCCTGCCCACACGAGTGAATGGAGAGCCAACTCTGCAAGTTATCAATTGCTGTGATCTAAGAAGTGCCACCACAGGGTGCAGGCAAAGGGCTCCTATAGGCTATAGGGAAGATGAAGCCAAATAAAATCATGCACTTGCAATCGGTCTCTAACTTATTTTCCCACCAGCTTTGAGTTTTCTGTCAGAAATTCAGATCTGATCATGTCATTCCTCTTGCTCGAGAACTATCAAGGGCTCTCCCAATGACTTCAAGGCCAAGTCTAATGCAAAAGCAAGAAACACAAAGGCCTTTAATCTGTCCCAGCCAACTGAGCTTTTCGGTCTTATCTCATACCAAGGCTGGTCTGGGGCCCTTTCTCTGTGGACTCATTGAGCTGTAGTGTATCTCCTACCGTTTTATCTGGTCAACTCCACTGTCTCCCCTGAACCCGTGCTGAAGGTTGCCTCTTTGCTACATGGTTCTAGGCCCCAAGATAGACCAAGTTCCTCCCATCATCCCACAAATCATCTGGTCAGTGTTCTACACTTATCACATTCAAGTGCAACAGTTTGTTTATGTATCTCTTTTCTCTACTAGACAGAGTCCTCCCAACAGTGGGAACTGGACCCTATTTTTTTTTCATTCCTGACATCTGTACCAGCCTGGCCAGTCAGTACTCCATACAGTTTTGCTGAGTGAATGAATGACTCTGACATGTGGCCAGTTGGGTCTGGTTGCTGTCAACAGCTGGCATTACTTAACATGAGAGATGCATAAAAAATGAAGGGCAGCCAGAGTAGCTGAAAAACAGGCGGCTCTAGTGACATCATGACAAAAACAAAACAAAACCAGAGAAGGCTGAGACAAACGCTCCCACTCAGGCTTTAACAAACAACTCTCACTTCTGAGCAGCCCTTTTTGTCTGCTTGCCCATTCACTTTTGAAAACCCAGTCATTGGAATGACTCTAATTATTCATGGTCAGTGGTATATCCAGGAAACACTCAGTTTACAAGCAATTAAGATACACTAAAATAGATTTATGCAGGTCGAACTTGATCGTGCTGGTGAGAAGGGAGCAAGTGGCTTATGTCTTGGAGGGGGATTTGCTTGCCAAGGCTGCTCTTTTATCACTCTATCTCCTTTGGGCAAACGTGGCAAACATCCGGAGGTTCCACTTAAGGGGAGCTCCCTGTGAAGAGCATGCAGATTCCGCTCCACAAATGTTGCTTTCCTGCAGCTGGCTGTCCTGTAAAGGTGTGGGCGCTAGCCTGGCTCACCTACTGCAGGAAAGCTCCTCAGCACTGTCACCAAGAGCTCCATCATGGGAGCACTTGCTATCACTTAATCCTTCAAGGTTCAGTCTCTGCACTGAAACTGGGGACATGAGTCTCCACCCTGTCATCCTTTAAGAGCTGTTTCTAAGGATCAAAGGAAGAAATCCGGAGAAAAGCTCTAGGGGTTAGCCAAGTGAAGGACTTTGGCCTCCATAACAAAAGCCTCTAATGCAAGTCTGGCTGTCTGACCCCTCAAGGTTCTGTAGCATTGCTCATCAACTGATTAGCCAAGGTACACTTAGTCTTGTCCCCTAGGTTTACTTAAGAGTCCACACAAGGATGATTCATCACCTTGCCACACTCTAACAGAGTTTTAATGTCCTTCAAATGAAGATGACAGTCAGCAGCTAAACAAATACAGCTTTTGGTCAATAGATACAGGCAGCCAAGGCCTAACACAGAGTCCAGGGGATTTGGAGATTTTGTACCTTTCATTTCCACAACAGGCCAAATTTTCTTGGGCTTGACTCTAAGGAGAAAGTTCTTTTGCTGCTCCAAGAAGCTGGAGTAGCACAGAACTAAGCCTGCTGCCCAGTGTGATGTCACACAATTTAGGATGATCAAAATGAAATGGCATCTTTTAGATCAGCTTTTACAGTTGAGTTTACCGCAAAAAGGACAACAGCTGGTCACAAAAGCAAGGTAGGGAAGCAAAGGTCATAGAAAACCAGTAAACAGGAGTAATGGTCCACTTTGAAGTCTAACTTTAAATTCCAAAGGCCACAAGGTACATTAATGGCCATCTTTTACTCTACATCTACAAAAAGCTCCTGGGTCCCTTCATGCTTTGTTATACCTTCCTGCTTCTTGATCACCATCTTCTCTGCAAAGAACGCCGAACCTCCCTTCTCATCCTAAATCATTCCTACTCATTTTTCAAGACCCAGCTCAAATGTAACCTCTTTGAAGTCTTCACAAAGTCCCCAAAGGCAGAATTCCTCATCACTCCTTTGCGCCCCCACAAGGCCTTTTGCAGCCTTCTGGTTCACTCTGTCTTACTGTTTACTGGCATTTCTTCCCCATTAGAAGGCGAGTGCAGCTCTTAGGAGCCAGACCCACATGGCACGAAGATGTTCTCTTAGCATACAGCAGGACACAGAAATGGCCTGAATTTACTCACTGGGTTTGCACAAGACCCAGGGGGAAATCCCATTAGGCCTCTGGCTATATTGTCCCTGCTTCAACACTGGCTATACCTGATTAGTGATTACCTCTGTGCCAGCAAGCAGTGAAAAATCTTCTTCCAGAGCGGCTAGAAAATATGTGAGGAGGTACATCCTTAGACAGCCTCCTGGTGCAGGCCTCAACTTAGTTTTCCAAATTAACAAATGTGAGCTGAAAAGTACTGCCCTCCCCATCAACTCCAGCCCTCAACTCAAGTCTCTTGTGCTTGCCCATTAAGCACAACTGAGTAGGTCTGAAAATTGAAAATGCATCCATTACCACAGAAGAATGCCTTGTGGGTGGAGACTGACTAGGCTGTGGTTCCTACAGCTCTGGCTTATTATCTACAACTTCCGGTTCTTCGTCTGTCTCTGCTAACAATGAACTCAGTGGCTTTGGACATATCAGCTCATTTCACGTTCCAAAATTGAAAGAATGAAAATGTGGCATGTGACGAGTCAATAAACTTGGCTTACATCCTTGTGGAGAGGGGAAACAGCAGTTGATATTGTAGGCTTTTGCTTTTCTGGCCATTTCTGTCTGTGTGATTCACTCTGTCTCAAGCCTAGATGTGCAGTCCCTTGGGAGAAAGGGCACGTCAGTACCTCTGACCCAGGCTGCCTAAAGTGGGCCCACATGGCAGGTGATTGGACTGAGTACAGAAAAGGATGTTTAGCTGTGGGCTGGCCAACAGCTGGTCTCCTGCTTCACAAGAGGGACCAGGAGCTACAAGTTCTGAAAGCTGTATCTGCCAGACCATTTAGTGTTGAAATAAAATAAAACTCATGACAAAGTCATTCTGACACATATTTAATGATATGCATGATGATTATTGTACTGTAGTGTAATTAGGCATAATGGTAAGCAACCCCCAGGGATGAGTGTGATTATGATTTATTTTTATACAGCTAAACCAGAGATGTCTGAGGTCAGCCAGTTGGGGGTCGGGACTGAGATTGGGTGGGCAGGAGGCATGGTGTTCCTTTGGCTCCCCTTTCTCTCCTCACCCTGTTCCTTTACCCCTTTATTAGGGATTAGAAGATATATTTGAACAAGAGTGTGGATCTTGAATGGCTATTTTCTCTAGCCAAGGGGTATCTCTCCTGGGGTTAGAGAAACTGGAATGTTCACAGGAGCTTCAAATGAATTTTCTCATTTTCCATCAAGTCTGAAATTCTACCAACCAGCCTTGAACCTAAAATTTTATGGTCTTGTTTAGATTCCAATTTGAACAAATCTATATTAAAAATGTTTTTTAGATGATTGGGTAAAATATGACAGACACTAATAGTAGATGATGATATTATTAATTCTGCTGTTTGACAATTGTATTGTGATCATATTACGTAAAGGTCATTATTGGGATGAGAATGTAGCTTGGTGGCAGAGTGCATACTTAGCACTCTTGAGGCCCTGGGTTCAGTTCCTAGCATACTTTAACCCCTTATCTACTGGAAACACTTATTTACTAGCCTTTTATGGAGATTATGTAGGACAGAATAAAAGTGGTAGATGTTGACAATTGTTGAAGTCAGAAGGAATGGGTGGGTACATGGTGGTCCATTGTCCTTGTTTTCTTTCCTTTATATATGCTTAAACATTTCCATAATAAAAACTAAAAAATATATATTACAGACTGCTCTGGCACATATACACACACTGGTAAAAATGAATGTGGACATGTTACCACTGGCTGGCCCATGCAGGAGCCTCTGAGAATTTTTTTCCCTTTGGGGAGACTTGGGAGGGTAGGTGTATATATGGGTAGGCACTTTTGGAAAGCAGAAGCCCTGCCTAGCACAGAGAAATGTATGTAAGTGATGGGAAATTTTGAATGGTTACATGACAGTGTGAAACTTCTGGAAGAGAAGTCAGAAAGTGAACAAGAAGAGAGCATGGAATAGGTGTTCTTTGTCCATGTGCTAGGCCCCTTGATAGCCTGTAAGCTCCCTGAGGTTGGCCACTGTTTAATTGTCTCTGTTTTCCTGAGAATTCCTAGGACATGAATTTGTGCATTTATTTCACTCATTCATTTACTACGGCATATGTATTGAATGTCTTTAGCCTGGCAAGGCTGAGTGCCTGTGGTAAGCATAAGGGATATAGCACTGAGCGAAGTCCTCAGGGAGCTCCCATTTTAGTGGGGGGAGACTCATGCAGTAAAAATAAGTACTGCAGTGGAAAATAAAGTAGAGTAAGGGGGATAGAGAGTGCTGCAGAAGTAGTTGTTCAGGACCAAACTTGCATGACACTTGGGCCTTTATGAGCTGTTTCACATACCACCCCCTGCCTCCTGCAACCAGCCTTTTGGCCATGTTCCCTACATTTTACCAAGGGACCCTGAGCCTTTTAGCCTGTATATACTTTAACCTCATTCTTGATTTCATTCTGTCCTCTTCCACCTGAGTCATTCGCATTTCTCTTTTGAAATCTCCAGCTGCTGCTTCCTCCAGGGAGCGATGACAGACCCTTCTTCTTTCCTAACTGCAGGCCATCTCTGGGTCTTGTCATGTTCCATAGCACCCTTGCATACAATCTCTTCTATAGTGTAGAACATTGTGGATTATAATTCACTTCCTGATAGATGGAGCTCTTAGAGGACATACTGTGTCTTTTTTTTTTATCTCTGCACAGGGCTTAGAACATGGTGGGGATCTTGTCCATGCACATGAGTGGATGGATAGATAGATGAATATACTTTCTAGCAGAGCATCATCAGAGACTTAAGTGCTCAACCCTCAATCAAGTGCTGAGAAGTGGAGCTGTTAGTGTGTACTTAAATATCAAAGGGAGAAATGGGACCAACAGCCCTGAATTTATTTCCAATTTGATGATGATAGTTCACAGTCAGTAGTTACTGCATACACTTGGATCCTGACTATCTGGGATTTAATTTTGGATCTACCTTTTGCTACTTGTGTGATTTGGAATAAGTCACTTATATTTTCTTTGCTTCAGTTTTTCATATGGAAAATGAGGATGGTAATAGTTTAAATGTATTTAATATGGTGCATTTCTGAAAAGGAATTAGAATAGTGTCTGATATACAATAAGTGTGTATAAAAAAGCCTGCTGTTGCTATTTGTTATCCTGAATCAGTGACAGAGCCAAGTCCTCTATTCATTCTTGTGAAATGAAGGCTGGCCAGCTCAAGGCCTTGGAGATAAGAGTAACTTTGTAGAGTTTATATTTGACCCAACTTTATCCTCACACAATAAGAGGGAGATACTGAACATAGCTCCATTATATAAAGAAGCGAGGCTTAAAGCTATTAAGTAACTTGTCCAAGGCCACAGAGCTTGTAGGTTGAAAATTAGACTCCAGTCTCTGGTCTCTGTGATTCAAAAGCCATTGTTTTAGACCCAGTGTTTACAAATAATACCCCATGAGTTGAATCTGTCCCTCTGTTCTTCTTTTTCTTTGAAATGTAATTCACTCTTTTACAGCATGTGATTTAGTATATTTACAAGAAGTACATTTACATGCTATGCAACCAGTATCTAATTCTAGATAATTTTCGTGACTCCAGAAGGAAGCTCCATGCCCATTAGACATTCATTTCCCCTTCCTCCAGCTCCTGGTAACCATGAATCTGCTTTTTGTTTCTATGGATGTACAGATTCTGGACAATTAATATAATAAATGCCTTTTGTGTCTTATCCTCATTTGGTGAATGTTTTTAAGGTTTACCTATGTTGTGTCAACACTTTATTATGTTTATGACTGTGTTTATGCTCATAAGAGCCAAAGAGGAAACAGCCCAAATGATAAACAAAATCTACACACACACACACACACACACACACACACACACACACACACACACAGAGAGACAGAGACAGACCTACACACAGAGAGAATTGCCTCTTGATATCCTCCACATCTATCTTTCCATCTGTCTATCCATCTATCCATCCACCCACCCATCCATCCATCCTATGGTTTCATACCTGCAGTTTCAACAAAATGGGCGAAAAATATTCAGAAAAATTACACTGAACACGTATAGCCTTTTGTTACTATTGTCTATAAAACACAGTATAACAACAACAATTTGTATAGTGCTTAGGCATTGTTAGATATTGTAAAATAGACACTATTTTAAAGTATACAGGAGGATGTACATAGGCGATACCTAAATACTGAGCTGTTTTATTTAAGTGGCTTGAACATCCTAAGATTTTGGTATCCTGAGGATTTTGGATCCAATCCACTGAGGATACCAAAGGATGTATTTGTGTGTGTGCATGTATGTTCAAATATACTTTTTGTTTATCGATATACAAGTTCATGGGAATTTTTGGTTATTTTTGCTTTAAGCTATTATGAATAATGTTGTTATGAAAATCTCTGTATAGTTTTCATAGGAACATTTGTGGTTATACATCTTGGAGGAGAATTTCTAGGTTACTTGATAACTTTAACTTTTAATAAATTGCCAGAGTATTTTCTAAGGTGGTAGCAATATTTTAGGTCCCATTAGCAATGCATGCAGGTTTCATTTTTCTACATGTTTAAGGTGAAGATTTGCTATTGTATATCATGTATATATGCACACACACGTGTGTGTTCATGTGTTCATGTAGGTGTACTTCTAGAGTACTGGGATTACAATTGTGTGCCACCCTAGTCAGCTCTGAATTTTTCTTTGTCTTCTTTCATGGTGCTAGTGATCAAATGCAGGGGTATATGCACTTTAAGCAGATGTTCTAAAACTAAGCTATATCCATACTGTACTTTTTTGTTGTTGTTGTTGTTCATAGCTGGGTTTAGTATCAAGGTAATTCTGGACTCAAAATGAGTTGGGAAGTTGTATTTGTCAGAGTCCTCCAGAGAAAGAAAAAATAATGCCTGCATATGCAGTCTGAGGCAAAAGAAGACTAATGTCATAGCTAAGCAGTCAAGCTAGAGAGGGAGAGGCAGAGGTGTTGGAAGAGAGAGAATTCTTCCTTTGGATTTTTCTTCTGTTTCATCCCTCAATGGACTGGATGATGTCCACTTTCTCTGCCCAGGGAAGTCTCCTTTACTTGGTCTAGTGATCCCAAAGCTAATCTCTTACAGAAAAATGCTTTCAGACACACGGTTCCTGGGCATTTTTGTGGCCTAGTCACATAATTTCAGTTGCCTTTTTTCTTTCGCCTTTGTGAATTTACTTAATCTTCTATCAATTCTGATGAGATTTTCAAATAACTAACTTTTGATTTCATTGGGTACCTGATGTTGTCCAGGTGTCTATGGCTTGGCTGGGTGCCTGTGTGATGCCTGGGTGTCTGTGGGATTCCCAGGTCCCCGTGGGAGGCCCGGGTCCCTCTGGAATGTCTGGGTGCCTAAAGAAGGCACTAGTGTCTGTGGGAGGTCCTGGTGACTGCTGGATGATTAGGTGTCTGTGTGATGTCTGGGTGCCTGAGGGATGACCAGTTGCCTGCAGGAGGCCCTAGTCCCTGTGGGATGTTGGGGCCTACAGGATGCCCCAGTGCTTGTAGGATTCCAGGGAGCCTGCTGGGTGTCCAGGTTTGGGCAGTGAGGCCAAACTTCAGGTCTAACTCTGTCATGCTTCCTCCTGGGCTAGTATGGGCCAGGTCAAAGTACACAGTCAGAGCAGCCTTCTGCCTCCAATGACCATGGTGATGCCAACAATACATTCTCTAGCCACACAAACTTGACTTAATTTTCTTTTTCTCTCTCTCTCTCTCTCTTTCTTTCTTTCTTTCTTTCTTTCTTTCTTTCTTTCTTTCTTTCTTTCTTTCTTTCTTTCTTTCTTTCTTTCTTTCTTCCTTCCTTCCTTCCTTCCTTCCTTCCTTCCTTTCTTTCCTTCCTTCCTTCCTTCCTTCTTTCTTTCTTCTTTCCTTCCTTCCTTCCTTCCTTCCTTCCTCTCTCTCTCTCTTTCTCTCTTTCTTTCTTCCTTTTTTTGAGGGCAGAGGGGTGGGAGGGTAGAACAGGGAGGAATTAGAAAAGGGTGTTATTGAGATACATTGAATGAAACTAAAATTATTAATAAAAGTATTATAAAAAGATTTTTCTGGAGCTTTTTATTTTCTTCTGCTTTATTAGGGTTTAGTTAGCATTCCTTTGTCTACTTTTTGATGCACCACAGCACTCTATTGTCTTAAGATGGAAGGTTAGGTTACAAATTGTGATATATCGTTTTTTTGTTGTTATATAGGCATCTGCAGCTACAAGTTTCCCACAAATTATTGCTTTCATTCTATTCCATAAATTCCTTATGCATAACTGTATGTGTTTGTGCGTGTATTGTATTATATAAGTTTTGACATATTAGCTTAAATCCCAAATTATTTTAAAACTTTCAATGAGATTTCTTCTTTAACTACCTCTTTCTGTTCCTCTATAGCCTGACTGCTGAACTGTGAAATTATTCCTCTTCTGTCCTCAGACTGGTATTTACATCCATCCATACACATACATATGTTTTATTTCTCTGGAGGATCATAACAAATACAACTTTCTAATTCATTCTATGTATTATGCAGAAGTGTGGCATTAATTTCTACATATTTGTGAATGAATTCCTCAGATATCTATCTTCTTTAGATTTATAATTTCGTTCTTTTCCATTTTACTTATTTATTTACAGAGTCTCACTCTATAGTCCTGGGTAGCCTAGTAAGACCTAATATAGACTAGGCTGGCCTAAACTCAAAGAGATCTGCCTGCCTCTGCTTCCAAATGCTGAGATTAAAGGTGTGTGTCACCACACCTGGTTCTTTTCTAGATAATTTAACATTCCAAGGCATGTTTTGTATGATTTCAATCATTTTAGATCTAGTTTTGTGCTCTGACAATGTTATATTCTGGAAAATATTCTATATGTACTTAAGAATGCCCTGGTTGTTTTCTCATTTTGCTCATGAATCTATTTTCTTGCTGATCTTTGTCTAATTATTGTATACATCATTGAAAGTAGGGTATAGATATTTCCAATTATTACTATATTGTTTATTCCTTTCTTCAGGTCTAATTCCAATTCCATATATTTTGTTGTCCTGTTGTTATGTGCACAAAATATATTTATGATTTTGTTTATTAGTATAGCTATCTCAGCTAAACTTTTGGTTACTTATACATGATGTATCTTTCACTATCTCTTTACTTTCAACCTATGTGTTCCTTTGAGTTAAAGCATAATTTTCATTAACAGTACATAGGTGGATCACTTAAAAATTCCGTTTGCCAATCTCTGACTTTTTCTTTTGACTCAGGGGTGTATGTATCCAAGGATAGTCTCAAATTCACCATGTATTGTAACTGATGATAAACTTGAACTTCTGATCCTCCTCCTGTCTGTATCTCTTAAGTGGTGGTACCACCATGAACCATGGTGATTTACCATGGCATGAGACAACATACCCAGTTTGTGAAGTGCTGGACATTGAACCCATGCTTTAATGAGTGCTAGACAAGCACCCTATCAACTGAGCTGCATCTTTAGCCTCATCAATCTCTAACTTGTATTGTTATGGTTCCTCATTTACACTTAACTATTGGTAAGACATGGTCTATGTATGCCATGTTAAAATTCATTTTCTGCAAGTTTTAGAGTTTTTATTCCTCTATTACCCCATTCTGCCTACTTTTTAATTAGTTATCTTCTATTATATCATCTAAGCTCTGTTATTAATTTAAATATATGTATTAAACATATGTAAATGTTTATTTGTATATACACACATATAAATATGTTTAATTTTTCTAGTGATTGCTTAGGGATCACAATTAATACCTTACCATTTTTCCCCTTTGGTTGTTTTGAGACGGAGTCTCACTGTGTAGCTCTGGCTTACCTTAACTTTTAATAATGTGATTTAGATTCATACCAATTCAACTCCAGTAGCATGTGGGCACGGGCACACACACACACACACACACACACACACACACACATTTTGCTCCTATATAGCTCCATTTCCTTGCCCCTCCTTTGTGTTGCTATTGACATACAAACCATGTCTTTGTTTCTTTTATACATATCAAAGCAGATTTCAATTATTTTGGTCATCTGTCTTTTAAATTATAAGGCAAAAAAAGTTACAAAGGAAAATATATTTTTACTTTTCTTTCTTCTTCAGTCAGGGTCCCACTATGTAGCCCAGCCTACATAATCCCACCATGCCTAATTTACATTTTTACATTGATACTCACTTATGTAGTCATCCTTCCTGGTGGCCTTTATTTCCTTATGTAGATTCAAACGACTGGTTAGTAACCTTTCATTTCAGCCCTAAGAAATCTCTTCAGTACTGTCTTCCTCTTTGGTACTGGGATGGAACCCAGGACACATGCCATATCCACTCTACCACTGAGCTACAGCCCCATCTCCTAGTATTTTTTTTTATTGAGCATGTTTAGTATTTTTTATAACAACAGAGTCTCCCAATATTGATCTGTTAATATTTTAATTTCATTTTTGACAGTAGTTTTGCCAAATAAGGGTTTTTGCATAACAGTTTGTTTTTCTTTCAGCACTCTGAACAAGTCATCTGATAGCCTTCTGGCATCCATGGTTTAGTGATGAGAAGTCAGGATTGTACTGAGTGCTGCTTGTACACGCTCAGTTTTACTCTTTTTTCAAGTTCTCTGGCTTTGGCACTTTATGATATGTCTCAATGTGGATATCTTGAGATGGTCGTATTTGGAGTTTGTTGGGCTTCTTAGGCATATACATACATCTTTTAATAAATTTGCAGAGTTCTGGGCCATTATGTCTTTAGATATTCTTTTCTTTCCCAGTTTCTCCCTTTCTCCCGAGATTCTCATTGTGTGTTTGTTAATGCTTGATAATGTCCTGTGGGTCCTAAAGCTGTTTATTTTTCTTCATTTTTTTCTTTGTGTAACTTAGACTGAATAATATAAATTGACCTGTCCGAGTTTGCTGATTCTGTTTTCTGCCTGTTCAAATTTGCTGTGAGACACTCTAATGAATTTGATTACAAGTAATGTACTTTTTGATTGTAGAATTTCTATTATGTGGTTATTTAAAAAAGCAATCTCTGTCACTGATGATATTCTTTATTTAATAAGACATGTTTCTTACACTTATTTTAATTTTCTTGCACATATTTAAACACCTGATTTATGGACTGGAGAGATGGCTCAGAAGTTAAATGCACTTGTTTATTTTTGCAGAGGACCTGAGTTCAGTTCACAGCACCCACAACTTCCTGTAACTCCAGTTCTATGGAATCTGACACCCTCTTCTGGCTTCCAGAGGCACCTACATACATGCATTGCACATACAGATACACAAGCATGTATACATACATATAAAATAATAAGAACAGTTCTTAAAATATTCAATTTAAGGTTTTTATCTAATAAGTTAAACTATATTGCACTGGTTTAGAGCAGGAGTCAACAAACATTTTCAATAAAGGGACATATCACAAAAATTAGGATGAGCCTTTACCTGATGAGCCATCTCACAGGTTTTGACAATATAGTTACAATAAGTTTGTATATTTTCAGGGACATTTTGTATGGATTTATGCCCCCTCTCTTGTGTATTGGCCATATATTCTTGTGTGTTCACTGAAGTCTTTGCTTGGTTAGTTTAGTGGCTATCTAAAGAGTGTATATATTTTTTAAATCTTAGGATTAATAAGTCTCTCAGTTTTAAAAAAATGTGTGTGTGTGTGTGTGAATGCATTACACTAGACTTGTGTGGAGGACAGGGGACTTCTGGGAATTTTCTTCTATCATGTGGGTATTGGGGTTTGAATTCAGGTCATGAAGCTTGGCAGCAAGTGCCTTTACCTGATGTGCTATCTCACAGACCTCCTCTTATTGGTTTTGACAAATGTTACAAGCAAATCTTTTTCATATTCGGTGTGTCTCTTGAGTTAGGTCTAGTAAAGAAATTCTTGAATTGAAGTCTTTGAAGGAGTCACTAGAATGGACAAGTAATTATTTGAGGATGAGGCCCTAAAGGGGCTCTAATGCTATTTTTTTGCTTTCTGGTAGACATAAGGCTATTGGTTTTCACCATGATAGTAGGCTGTTTGTTTTTAAGGCAATTACTTCAACTTGGTTATTTTCTAGATAGTATTTCACTATGTTCCTCAAGCTAGTCTAGAACTCTTGGACATAAGGGATCCCTGCTTCAATCTCCCAAGTGTTGCGACTATAGAACTTGCAAACACACTCAGCCTCTATCTGTTCTTGTAAATAAAGTTTTGTTGGAAAACAACCATACTCATTCATATAAATACTGTTTATAGTTGCTTTTGTGCTTCAGTATTGGAATGAGTAGTTGGAACAGAGACCATATGGTTTGAAATTTCTAATTTTTGTGATATGTTCCTTTATTGAAAATGTTTGCTGACTCCAGCTCTAAGCCAGTGCTGTATAGTAGAGTTTGACCTGAATGTTGATATATAGCTGAGGATGACCTTGAACTTCTGATCCTCCTGCCTCTACCTTCTGAATGAAAGGATTATAGGCATGTGCCACCACCGTGCCTTATTTATGTAGTGTTATGGCTTAATCCCAGGACCTCATGATGGTAAGACAATCATTTCCAATTGCTGGGATTAAAAGCATGTGCTACCACCCCTGATCAAGAATATATCTTACTTACTATACTTAAAATATTATCAGTTTAACATATAATGAATCTAAAATGACAAATAGAGTATTTGATGTTTTTAGTAAGGCTTTGAAATCTGAAGTACATTAGGCACATGTCAAATGCTTAATATACATAAGTGTCTAGTACTAATCATATTGTATAGCATATCTCTAGACTCTTGCTATTCCAAATATGGTTCCTATACCAGTGGGATTTATATCACCCAGGAACATACCATCTGAGGCTCTATCCTGAACTTACTGAATCAGAATTTGCATTAAACAAGTCAATGAGGCGTATATTAAAGCACATATATATTGAGACATATAGTTGGATATTCCATCACTGTTTTCACAATAAAGGCCCAGAGCACCTAAGGTATGTACTGTTTGAATATAAAATATAATTCTTTGGTTAATTAATCATTCTCTTTATAGACCATGGCTGAGTTGTCAGAACATGAACTAAAGTGACAGTGGACCAGATGCTGAACTAGACACTGGGATTTGCTGAGCTAAAGAGGTGCAAGGTCCCTGCTTTCAGGGAACTTCCATTTGTTCAAGGATGCCTGGAGATTACTACTCTGGGCAAGAAATCTAGTCCCCTTCCCCACTAAAATCCTTTACATAGTGGTCCATCTCAGATGTAAATGTGGCAACCAGGCACTAGACTGATCAAGCAGCATTTAAGAGGTTCATGGGACAGAAACAAAATAGTTGTACTCTATTTGAAACTGACTCATGGCAACGGTCTGAAGCAAACACTTTTAGGACATGAACTCAATGGCTCCTCTAAAAGGGTACCAGCCCTGTGTTTGTATAACAGGAAAGTTATAACATTCATCATGCTCAGATTCAGGAACTGTGCACTCGAGTCAAGGGAAACCTGACAGTCTGATTTCCAGGTTCCAATGACTTAGAATAGGAATTCCTATTTAAAGCAAAGAAAATAAGAAATGAGGAAGTGCCAGTCCTTGTTTCTCTGTGTAGGTGTTGACAAGCTATTAAATCATTAGGCTGTCCCTTGCCAGAAGCAGCAGAATAAATCTTGGAAGTTGACAAATGGTCAGCAGCTCTGTGTGTGCCTGCAACACTCACAGGCACACACAAAGGGCACACTGTTTCCCTTGGTTTATCTCCTGGCTGTGTAAATATTTCATCTGACATTTGGATTGGATTCTTAGCAAGGTTCCCACCAAGATGATGGTTTTTTAATCTGCTTTCACCAGCCTACAATAAACTGTCTAACCTGTCTGCACAGTGTGGTATGCTCTGCCCACTGGCAGACAGAGCAAACGGAACCAGGAGATCCCTGACATACTTTTCTCATATGTTTTAAGATGTGGAATTGCACCCAAGCTCTGCCTGAGCCAGAGACACAAGCTATGAGGCACTTGCCTCACCTAGCTATAGCAGCCAGTGCCCATGAGCTCTTCTTGATGAGACTAGTGCTAGCAGAAGGTCACCAAACACAACTCAGGCCTGCATCCTATTAAGACAGATATTTGGCTCAGCATAATTATGTGAGTGCCAAAGATGAGGATGGCTACGATCTCATTCATTCTGGGTTGTATTCATGTTGGCTTCTCTTCAGTTTCAGATGAATTCTTTCAAGTTGTCCAAAATATATGGAATATAGTGATAACCTAAACCACAAACTTTTGTGTCAAAAAGCTCCTATACGATAATAAAAAGAAGGTACATGGATGACCGCCACCCCACCCCAACCCCGCCCCGAAAAAAACACATTCAGTGAAAGTGACCAGCAATAAAAGACTATTGTAAAGCTCCATTCATAGGAAATGTCCAGAATAGACAAGTTTGGAGATGCAAAAGTAGAATAGTTGTTAGGAATTGGATGAGAGAAGCTTAACTGCTAAAGGGGTTGGGATTTATTTTAGGGGATAATGTACTGAAATTAGGTCGTGGCAATGGTTGTAAAACTTTGTGTATAAAACTCTGTTTCTCCCTCTCTTCTCTAACCCCAATATAGGGTTTCTTTACATACTCGAGGCTGGCCTTGAACCTGCTATGTAACCCAAGCTAGCTTCATGATTGTCTTACCTCAGTCTCCTGAATTGTGGAACTACAGTTGTGTACTATTGTGCCTGGCTGATTTCACATTTTCAATGGGCTGCTCGTATGGTACAAGAATTGTATCTTAATGACACTGTTTTAAAAAACTAAAGGAGGGGGGTATAGGTCAGCAATAGAGTGCTTGCCCAGCAAACACAAGGCTCCAATCCCAGTACTGTACTCCTTTTAAATATGTCCAAACAATTAAAGGATCAGTGAATGATTTTTTTAAAAAAACTCTTTCCCTAAAAATATTCTATGAAGCAATCTTTTCAGCTTTGTTATTTTGTATGTTACTTACAGGATAAAGAAGGGAAAGACAGGCATACCATCTGCTATCAGGAATGTAACAGGACCAGAAGAGTCTAGCTGGAATACTTGCAGTAGTCCTTTGCCCTCCATCTGTTCATCCATTCACGAGCAGCTACTGGCGATACAGCATGAGTAAACTACGCTCTTTCTACTAGAAACTTGTGATAGTAATGCTCTTAACATTGACTCTGAGCTATTCTTAACAGATGAATTGCCTGCTGGATCCTCCCAGGTTGAAAGGTAAGAATTACAATGTTTGCACTACTCATATTCTAATTCTTTTTTTTTTTCAAACTGGGAATTCATAGATGGTATAGTTTTTAAATGTTTGCATATTTAAAGTGAAAAGTCTATTGGGTTTATACTACCAATAAAGCAAAAGTATTTAAAGAACAAGGAACAATGCAAATCTGTTTCTCCTAAGATGTTGGAAGCAAGAATGCTTGACAAAAGTAATCAATGCAGAAAGGTAACAGTCTATACTTTGGAGTTTCCTCCTTAAAATGGCATCACTTCTGTGAATCCATAGGTTTTATTAGGAGGGGGCATTTTTTGTCTCAGTGCAGATGAAGACACATATCTGCTGGTAATACTTCTGGTATTACTGTGGGGCAAGTTGTACACAGGAGATTCATTGTTCATTTCTTCAGACAGTGTGCTGGACAGAGAAATAACATTTGATCTTTGGAGCAAGGCGGAACTAGCCTCAAATCCCAGCTCACATTTTTGATTCAGGTCATCATCTCTTAGCATTGTGGGAGCCACTCTTCCTGTCTCTAGTCACCTCCCTCTCCAATCCATCCTTTATGCAGCAGCCGAGGAAACTCTCAAAAATACAAATAAGAGCTTGTCGTTCTCCTACAGTAAACCCCTTAGTGACAGCACATCTCTGACAGCAGGGTCTAAGCTCCTTAGCATGACTCATACAAAGCTGGCTTTACAGCCTGGCTTCCACACACTCTAGCTGCACCTCCTTACCTTCCACCTACCTGTCTTCACATGATCAATTGTTTTGAGTCGCACAGACACACACCCACATGTATTTCCCCAGTTGAGTTATTATACTCTCCTAGAATCACTTTCCACCCTTCTGGGCCTGGTCCATGTGAGTCATTCTTGCATTGGGACTGGGGTCAGCAGAACTGAGACAAGCACAGACTCAAGCACCAGACTCCAGGGGGGAGTCAGGGACCTGAGTTACCCTGCCTCCCTTGGCTTCAGAAGTCAGATTAATTACTGTTGAGATATTGACGGTCATTATAAACAGGCCATTACATTTTAGCGTAAGATTCTTTAAAATTACTTCATTTAAAATAGTCGTGTAAGTAAAAATTCCAACAGAAGAGAAAGATTTTAGTAAGAGAATATGATCCTGCTATGTCCTAGATACCCAATTCTTTTTAGCAGCTCTCCCCACGACCATGTTTGGAGAGATTGCCTGTATATGTAAGCAGAAAGATAACATTTTAACACAATATTGTAACATACTCTATACAGCAGCCTGTATTTGCCTTTTTCATTTCACCACATTATCTTGGAGATCCTTTCACAATGTATTAGATTTAATCAATTCTCTACTGGTGAACAAGCATGTAGGCTGTTTTTAAATTTCTGTAATGCTGCTTTAATAAACCTTTCACTATTCTTGCAGTGTTGCTGATCACCAGAAGGAAAATTCATTATTTTTTGTTTTTAAAAAATCTTTATTTTCTTTTTATTAAAAATTATACTTATTATTCTTGTTTTCTAATTATAAAAGTAACGTATTTCATTTGTAGAGAACTAGGAAAGTATTCTAAAAACACAAAGAAAAAAGATCATTCACATTTCAAACAATGGTTAGCAGTTTGGTGAATGTGTTCATAGTATTTTTCCTATTTATATATCTATATTTTACCAAAAGCCTGTTTTCAAATTTCCAGGAGAAGTGTGCAATAAAACACAGTAAAAAAAGAATAATAGGCCAGTACATACCTTAATCCTAGCACTTGGGAGGCAGAGGAAGGTAGATCTCTGTGAGTTTGAGCCAGCCTGGTCTACATAGTGAGTTCTAGGTTAGCCGAGGCTACATAGTGAGACCCTCCCTCAAAAAATGGTTAAACACATTTCAGCTACTAACCTATGTGAAATGTTTGACCTCATTTAATTCACAAACTGAGTCTATCAGGCATTTATTTCTCCCCTCATTGTACAGGTGGAGAAAACAAGGTAAAACAATTTTTCAGACACCCCAGGGATTTGAATTGGATGTATCAAATCTGACTCTTACACACTGTGCTCCCTTGCATCTGCCAACTTTGTAAAGTCTGGCAAAATAGAAATGGCACAGACCCTCTGCAACTCATTAGTAAATCTGTAATCTTCAGAAGTGCTCATGCACAAAGAGAAGCACAAAAATGAATGCACACTGGTGGATGGTAATGGTAAAAAATCAGGACCAGTCCAAAGGTCCACAAAGATGTAAAGGATAAAACTAAAACAGAATAGTCATACAGTGATGTACTACCAAGCAGTTGAACAAACAGAACTAGATCTATATAGATAGATCTCAAAAACAATATCACAGGCAGGAGAGATGGCTCAGCAGTTAAGAACACTGGCTGCTCTTCCAGTTTGAATCCTTGGCTCTGCCACTTATTCATTCTGTCAACTTGGGAAAGCCATCTGTGAAATGGGGATAATAATAGAGTTGCTGTGAGGATCCAGATGAGTAAATTTATTTAAAATGTCCTGAAGAATGCCAAGCATATAGCAATCCCTCCATGACTGCTTGTGAGGCTTAGCACCATGCTTCTGGAGAACCTCCTTGTTTTCAGGCACTGTTGTGTGAATGGGGGTGTATGTGGAAGGGGAAGTATTAGACAATTTTTGTCCTTCAATGTAGGCTAGCTATGGAGAAAGATAAGTATATGGATTACATTGCAGTGTAACAAGGTCTCTTTCTGTGTCAGTCACTAAGATCTCAGAACAAAGAGTAATCAACTATTGAGGGGCTGGGTGTCCAGGGAGGATTTTGCAGATGACATGGGAGTTGTAGCCTGAAGGGAAGGAAGAGTAGAATTTCATTGGGCAACCAAATGCAAGGAAGGATTATCTTGGTCAAAAGGCATGGCTGGAACTGTTGTTCGGGGCAGACATAGGGTTAGTATAGTAGGAAAAACAGGGTTCAAATATAGAGGGATCCTGTGTTCTTTGCAAATATTTTTGAACCTGTGAGCTTTTTGAATGTGTGTATGTGTGTATGTGAAAACATTGGTATTTGAGGCAGGGGGAACATGCTTCAAGTTGCATTGCTCAAAAATAAATGATAAAAGAATGGATTATAAATGAGAAACTGAAAGGAGACTAATCAAGTTGCCCTGATTCCCCAACATCCTCACCTCACAACCTTCCTCCATTATTCATCTGTTTACCCAATTACCCAAAAAAGAGCGTTGGACTCCTTGGTGATACTTCCTGCTCTTTCATCCTCATATTTACTACTATTATCAAGCTTTGTTGCTTCAATCTCCAAAATATATCAGCAATCTAGCTGATCACTAAAGCCTGAACCCTAGTCCTTCTAGTCAGTGGTACTGTCCTCTGATCCTTTCTCTATAAAACAACCAAAGTGAGCACACACACATGCACACATACACTGCTGTGTACTTGATTTGTATCCTCATCTACCTGGCTGCTGAATTCACATGTTGAGGCCTAAGTCCTTGTATATCTGTATTTAAAGCAAGGAAGTAAGGATGGTTAATGAGGTTGATAAGGGGGTGTATGATCTTCAAGTGTCATACACCTTTAATCCCGAATTCAGTAGGCAAAGGCAGGTGGATTTGCAAGCTCAATGCTAGCATGGTGTACATAGTAAGAACCTGTCTTAAAAAATAAATGAGTACCAGGCAGTGGTGGTGCGTGCCTTTAATCCCAGCATTCAGGAGGCAGAGGCAGGCCAATCTCTGTGAGTTTGAGGCCAGCCTGGTCTACATAATGAGTTCCAGGATAGCCAGAGTTATGACAGAGAAACTCTGTCTCGAAAAACCGAATGAATGAATGAATGAATGAATAAATAAATAAATATGAGTGTCCTTATAAGAAGAGAGACCAGAGAGGACTCTTAAACTGTCCATAACAGTAGGGAAAGGCCATGGGAAAATACACTGGAAAGGCAGCTGTCTGCAAGCTAGAGAGCAAGCTGACTATCCTGGCACCTTGATCTTGGATTCTCAGCCCCAGACCTGTGAGAAAACAAATTCCTGTTGTTTATGGTATTGCATTTTATGGCATTTTGCTATGGCAGCCAGAGATGATAATGCACTTAGTTTTAGCTCTGTTATTGATAGTTGTTTATGCACTGTGTTGTGCCATTTTCCCTAATTGGTTGTCTGGTGCAGCTTCTGCCTATCTACTAGGCCATAAGCTTCTCCAAACCATGGATCATGCCTTTTAACTAACAAAAAGCACCTACATCCAAGTTGGGGCCACAATCGTAGTCAGTGCATGCCTCCAGAAGAAGTCACACAGGAAATAGGCTGACTGTTCATAGCAAGGAGAGGATTCTGGACCTGGAGTTGGTGTTAGCTGTCATAGATGTCCTAAGTCTCTCCAAACAAATTAACATATTTCTTCCTTTCTGTCCATTTGTTTCTTCCTCCCTTATGGAGTTTTAGTTTGGATAAAACGAAATCCAGTAGTTTCAGAGCCTTTGTGAGGAAGCAGAGAACCTACCTGGACTTTTTGATCCAGACAGATCTGGGCTCAAAGTCTTGATATTTTACTTCCTAACCCTGGTTGCCATCACTGACCTGGCATGAGGTGCTTTCTACCCACTGTATACTTCCTCATAGCCACCCTGAAAAGTGGCTCTGAGGAACGTTGATTTTAGAACAAAGAAAGTGAGCTTCCAGGAGTCTGGAGAAATGATCCAAGATCCAAGAAATGACCCAAGGTCATACCTCTAGTTAAAGAATCAGAACCTGAGATGATTTAGCTTTACAAAAGCCCATGTTCTTTATGCCATGCCAGAGGCCCCCAAAGAGGATAAAGCTTAGCATCTAGAAAGATTAACTTCTATATGAGACTTAACAGGAATCCATGCACCAGGGACAAAAGTTCTTGCCTTTCTTTGGAAAAACAGGAAGCTAATGCCTTAATGCTTTAGCAATGCAAGGTCAGTCAGAATCAGCTTTTTAGAAGGGACCTTGACCCAAAAGAGATAACATACTATTTCACTGGGCTAAGGGTACTGTAGAAGGCAAGGATAGAGCAGCATTATTTACTGCTGCATTGTTAGCACCCTGCATTGTGCTCAGCTCCAGGAGGCACTCAGTGACTTTGTGGGATGAATTTACTCAGAGTAGCTCAGGAGCTGGACAATCTTACATCCTGTGGCTTGGTATCGTGGCCACTAGAAAGGTGTAGCTATAAAGAGTAGGCCTGAAAGTGCCAGTCACAGAGCAGCTAAGGTTTGGAACCTAAGAAGTACATTTTTGATGCATTTCAGAGCTCACAATGAAACAAGATTCCCTGATAGGAATTTTCCCAAATACTCAATTCAGACACCCAATAAAAGGGTTACAAGTGGACCTGGATATAATTTGCAAATGGTTTATATTGAACTACATTCTCTGTCATCTATTCCCTGGTGATTTTCAAGGCAAAGAATTTATTACTTCTCTAAAGGTTATTGCATAATTTATAAAAATAATAAAAATTTATCTTCTTCTTTAAAAAGAAGGCTAAGCATTACTGCATTTCACCATGAAGGCTGTTCAGTGCAGACAACTCATATTTTTATTATTGCCATATAAAATGTTTGATCAATCATATTTAGGCTCTACTATAAAACTTAAAATGTGAGCTCTACCTATCCATATTAGCTAAAATGACTGACGTTCTTAGGACACCAAGCTTCATGTCATCCACATTAGGACTGGTCCATTCAAATGGATTTTGTTTTTGGAATTCAATCATGTACAGGCCCTACAAATAGAAAGTGTCAGTGAGGGCTGAAGCAAAGGCTTCTCTCCAGCACAGTTAATGTCCAGTGGCAGTCACTCTTCTTGAGAGCAGGGAAGGCTGGGGTGACAGAGAGCAGGACTATGAATACCCATTCCTAACTCCCAGGCGGAAGTTTGGCTTTGTAAGCTGATCTTTGACAGAGCAGTAATTTATAAATGGAAAGAGATATGGGTCTCATCATTCAGCAAGCATTTATTGAGGGCCTGCTATGTGCAAGACACTAGATAAGCATCACAGCTTAATAAGGAGAACTTTCAAATCCACCCAGCCTTTTCTTGTCATTGCCTTAAAATATCATGTCCTGTGTTTTAAAATGACAGTGTAATCATGACAAGCAATCCAGACTCAACACCAGTGCAACTTACATTGGCCTTCTCCCAGTGATGATAAAAAGACTTGATACTCTAATGAGCATTTGCACACACTGTTCCATTGACCTGGAATTCCCTTCCCTTCCTCCTGTCTGCCTCTTGAAATCCTACCTATCCTCTCAGATACAGTTCAAATAACATCTCCTTTGTGAACTCTCTGACACCCCTGAGCAAATTAATCATTCTCCTCTAAATACTCACAGATCTCTTTGCAAGGATTCTCTACTCACAATACCCCTATCTGTAATTTCTTACCCTTTACTCTGAGCTCCACAAGTAAGGGCAAACCTCTGATTCATTATATATGTTGCAGTAGTCTATAAATGATTGCTGAGTTGTGTGATCAATATGGAAAAGACATCTATTAAATGTGACAGAGAATGCCAGAATAACCGAACAAGGCCTTGCACATAGTATATGCTCAGTAAAAGATTTCTGATTTTGAATGAGTAAAAATGGCATTTCTCTTCTGGCTGGTCATTCTATGGTGCCACAACAGCAGGCACCACCCCTACAAGAATGTCTTTGTAATGTTTCTGGCGCAGACCATGACATGTGCCCCAAAGTATCACTCCTGCTACCCTACAAGAGGGAATGTTACATTCGCAGTCACTTCTTTGGACTAAGGACTTTGCTACAGAAGTGACCTGTCCTATTACTTTCAGGTGAGAGAAAAATGTACCAGAAGCTACCTGAAAGACTCGACAACTTTCAGAGGACCTGGTGATCGTTCTTACACTTCCTTTACACTGTATTCGAGTGAGACTCAGAACACATTAAAGGTCCTAAGAAGAACCAAGATCGAATACAATTTAAATTGTACCTTCTAATCAGAGTGGACAGTTATTAACAGCATAGGGCTATGAATTTGCTGCTCCTGAAGGCGCTATGAGGTACAAATGCAAATAAGGCAAAGATTAGTAATTATTATTTAACATCAAAGAACTAAATAATTTTTGAAACATGGCCTTTAGTTATAGCCATTTGTAAAAGTCTATTGTTTTCTGAATGTGGGGGAGTAAAGCCCTTTTTCTCTTCTAAAACTCCAAGTACAGAAGAATTTAATTTGTAGTTTGAAAGTTCTGCTTTTATAAAAATTATGCCTATCTTGTAGCTCCTTTAGCATATAGTCACCAAAGGCCCCCTTTTCCCAACACAGGCACAAAATTGGCTAATCAATCTTATATTTGCCAGAAACCCATTAAATGGGTTCTAGACCTCCCAAAGCATTCTAGTTAGGAGGAGGAACAAAGATGAGGGGCTGGGGACACAGCTCAGTGGTGGTGTGCTTATCCTGCAAGTACAAAGCCCCAGGTTTGATCCCTGATACAGGAAAAAAAAAGTAACTAGGATGATCTTTGCCTTTTTGTTGAAAAAAAACAAGGATGTTTCACAATTCTCAGACAACCGAGGGAGTTCTTGTTTAGTGTTGGTGGTTTAATGAATTAGGTAGAAGGACACATCTAAATTCTGTAGAGTTTAGCTAAAACAAAGACTAGACCTTGCTTCCAAAACAACATGCTATTTGAACAGTAAAACCCTCTAGAGTCCAGAGATAAGCACTGTTTCTTAGCATAATCCTCTCTCGCATGGGCGAGAGAAGGACAATGCCAATACAAATGGAACTGTATGCGAAGGAAGCAAAAGGAGGGCCAGAACAGTGGGTGAAAAGTTAACTGACTTCACTTAGACCACCATATTAAAACCAGATGTGGCTAAACTGTTGGATGAGAAAAACTGGTGTTACTGATAGCGTGAACAAACCCTTTGTGCTTCCCTCCCAATACAGTATCATTACAGGGCACTGGAGGTGTCGTTTTCTTTCATTCCACATGTAGCACATTCTCAACAAGTTAAACCGTTTCTAATCTTGTGTAATTAGATAGGTCTCGCTACATCCCTCAGTTGAAGGATTTTATGAGCTCTCTTGTTCTGGCTCCCTTTTGTGACAGCTTCTTTGGGGCTGGAAACTAACATTTGCTAACATTTCTTCCCTTCTGGCACCTGTCAGCTGGATGGACTCTGGGAAAAGGAGGATGGGGAGGGAAGGAATGCAGTGCCTACTCCCTCCCTGCCAGGCTTGGTATTAGAGCCCTCTTTGTCTCTACAAGGGCTTGCTCTCTTCTCGAAAGTGCTAGAAAGTATACATTCAAAATAAACAACGGGCAGAAGGATAAATAAAATGATGAAGATCTTAATTTTTTATTTGTCATAAATTTCAAGTTCCTTTATTTACTAAATATAAAGCCTGGGTGAGGTGCTAGCTAGAGATGGAAGCTCTTTCATACAGCCCCAGGGTGACCCACCCTACAAAGTGTGGAGGCTCAGCTCTTTGATCTTACCGGCCAGTCACTCTGGGTAGAGCCCACCACTAGCTACAGCGACCCCGGTGTGACTGCCTTTTCTTTCTTTTAGAGCAAAGTTTGAGGAGTCATTGGACATTTGACATCAGAATCAAAGGCTGTGTAAACACAAGGGCTTTTACTTCAATGCAGAAATAATAATCGCCCTTTAGAATTGAAAGTTTTGCCTTCAAAAGGCTTTACGGCTTTCCCCCAACAAGAGCTTTTCTGGGGTCATTTCTTGACCATTCTGTGACGTCTTTGTGAGGTTGCTGACTGGCAAATGCTCTCCATGTGTAGACGGGGAAATCCAGAATTAAGGCCGATTTATGCTTCTATGCTAGAGGACTTGTGCATGATTGATTATATGCAGGGCCTGACCTCTTACCACAGAATTCTGTGGTTTTTGTCCCATAATGAGAAAAGACAACTGAAGGAGTGCAGTATATAACAGAAATGGATGAGTGACAGGGCCACCTGACGTTCCCTAGTACTTTACAGTTTATAAATCGCTTTCAAAGTTGCCCTTTCATGGATAGGCAGCGTTCACTCCTATTTCACCAAAGCAACTGGACTGCAGAAATAAGAGCCCGAGTTGGCACTGATAGAGCCTGAATTTCCCACGCCAGGGCGGGGCCACTGGGGTGAGCACTGTGCCTTCCAGGAATAGTACTGGCTGCCCGAGAGAGGCTCCTTGTAGATGGTCTGGATCGGAGATTAAGTTGGGTTCTCTTTGCATTCCATTTAGCAGTTTGCTCATGCTTTCACTACAGATCGGGCTCAAGAATTCCTCTGCCAGCTGAGAATCTCAACGTTGCTTTGGCTGTGAGACAGTATCTTATTTATTCCCATAAATCCCTTCCCTCTCCTGTCCCTGATTGCTTTCACCCTAAAATGGAAAGGGGGGATGATTTGAACATTTTGGTACTGGACTGAAGCCACACTTGGCAGTTTTTGTTCATCTCTGAGACTCCCCACCCAGCACTGACTATAGGCCAGTGACTCGCCCTGAGTAACACACAGTCCCTGTCACCTTCCTAAAGTAGTTCCTCAAAAGTGCTGCTGAGGAAACAAAGCAAGTATAGGTCAAGGGTGAAAAAGCAAAAGCTGCTTTAACAACACTAGCCAATTTTCAAGGAGAGGGTAAAGATGGGACTGCAAGTGATGAAAGTGGTTTGTACTTTTCAGACTTCCGCTCCAGTTCCAAATTGGAGGCTTGAGCCTCTTATGTCCAAGGGAAGCTCTGACATGAGGAAGTCAGTTCACCTCAGCCATGCTCGTTGTCTGACAGTCCAAGAGCTCTGAGCAGTTATGCAGCTCAGCACCCCTGGCGGATGGAAGGCCAAATTGGGAAGGAAGAGAAGTGAGAAGCAGCTGGCAGAAATGATGCCTAGTCCGCTACTCATCTAGCCAGCTGTCCCTTTAACTTTGCCATTAGTCCATCCCTCAATGATCAAGCTCATTTTGCACACATAGAGTATGTGTCATTGCTTCTGGTCTTCTGGTCATTGCTGTGGTTGCCATGAAGCACAGGAAAAATGTAAAGATAAGAGAAGTCAGGTGGGCACACGTATCTGTAAAGATGTTTGCAGGTGTTTCTTTCTGGAAATGTACACACAAGGAACAGCACACAGGAGGGCTCTGCACAGCACCAAATGACACTTTTGTCACGGGCAGCATGAAGGGTGAGGACAGGCTGCACTGGCTCACAGGACAGTTTCACTTACACTTCTATTTATAGTCTCAAAACTAAATATGTAAATGGGAGTTCCTGATTAAAGAATGGCCATTTGTAGATGCATGTGGCTTTGTTTTTCTACACTTCTAGAGAGCCGACTCAGCAATACTTTGAAGAGCTCTAATCAATAGAGAGGAGGTTAATTACTCACCAACCTGGAGACTAGGAAGGTAAATGTGCAAGCTGTTTTCCCCTCAGGTGGACTTAGATTTCTTGTCTGTTTAGGCTAGAAGTGACTTCAAAGTGTATTCTAGTTAAACCCTAGAAGAACTGGATGTTGTCTTGGGTCACATGAGCTGATGTAAAATTCCATTGGAAAAAAAACAAAAAACCCTGAGGTCTCCGGTGCATTAGCCCAATGGTTTCTATCCACCCTCCAGCCCTGTACCTTTAGAAACCTACCAGGGTACCCACAATGTCACAGTCTGTCCATTTTCTCCTGTCCATTTCAATTGTTATCCTAAGGCAACATAGGGAAGCTCAGTGCCTGAACATACCCTTGACCACTAGATAGGATATGGTTATTCCAGTACTACTGACCTTCCTGGGAAAGACCACAGTGTCTGTAGTCTGTCCTTGGCTCTCCAGGAAATGGTAGAGAAATAGGGAGAACCATGAACCCAGGCTAACACAGCTGCCGAGAAGGTGTACAGCCACTTTGAAGTCTTGTTTTTATTTTTTTAAACTTTCTTTATAAAAACCCAGTTACAACAAAAGTTGTATAATGGCTGCATGTCTGGCTCAATGGTAGTAAATTTGGCTAGCATTCATGGAGACCTAGGTTCTATCTCTAGCAACCTGCCCTCAACCCTCCACCCCTGTGTGATTGTATATATTTTGAGTGTATGAGATTGTGTTTTCATATATACACATTGTAGAATGATGAAATCAAGCTAAAGAGCATATTCTCTGGGCTGGGAGAGAATGGGAAGGCATTGGTACAAGAATGTGTGTGTCAGGTAGGAGGAAGAAGTACCATGATTAACTTAGCACTGACCTGAGTGTACTTGGAAATTGCCACAAGAGCAGATTTGAAATGTTTTCATCAAAATTTTTTCTGCAGGTTTCAGTCTGAAAGTCTTAGAAGAGAAGAATTCTTTTCCAATTCATATAATATAATTGATATGTACAAATGCTTCATATACATAAATCATATTTGTATGTAACTTCTACATTTAAACACTTAATATATATGTAAATTATGGAGGCTAATAATGAGTAAGTAGCTGTAAACTTACCATTGCCCTTTACAATCAACTGAATATGACCAGCTACACTGATGCACCCCTCCCCAACACACTATCCCACCCCATCACGCTGTTTTAAGTACTACAGCTGTATGGTCACATATAATATTGGATAGAGGAAGTCCTATCTTACTGCTCTTCATGAATGCCTTGGTTTTTCTTTGCATACCTATACAAAATTTAGACCCAGCTCATCAAATTCCATGAAAAGCCCTGTAAGATTTTTGATAGGAATTATAATGGCTATATTGATTGCTTTAGACTATCTATTGATTGTAAAGGATAGCTTTACAATATTGAGTCCCCCCTACTTCTGATCAGGACACAGCTCTTTATCTTGATAAAGTTTTATAATTTCCTCTACAAAGAATCTCTGGCACATATTTTGTTTGATTTATTCTTGACACCTTCTATTTTTACTGCTGTCATAGTTTTAATTGCATTTTTGATTCTTGTTGCTGCAGTATAGACATGACACTTATCTCCTTACATTCTTTCTGAAATGTATATCAATCAGACTTCCATTTAGCTCTATTAAAATTCCTCCAGCCCCCCCCCCCCGTGACTGCTCTGTTGCTTAGCACAATAGTCAATTTTCAGTTCTTATCTTGCTTGATTTCTCAGTAGCATGTGACACAGCTGACCTCAACCTCCTCTTTGAAACACTTTTGTCACCTAGCTTCCAGAACTCTACACTGTTGATTTCTACACCCCCACTCTGTTTTTTTTTCTTCTTCTTTCTGTCTTCTTTGTTAGCTCTTATTTCTCCACCAACATTTTGACTTTGGACTGTCTTAGAGCTCGGTCCTTAGACATCTCCTCCTCTCTAGCAATACATACCCCGTTGGTGATCTCACTCATCTCGTAGTTTTAAAATTATCCCATATGTTAACTCCAAATTTTATAATGCTAGTCCAACCCACTGTCAGGAAATAGCTAGATAGCTGTATTTTTCCCTTCTACCAACTTGACATATCCAACTCAATATGTCCAAACTGAACTCTTTAACTTATCATTTGAAACTGTGCCTCCCACAGTCTTCTCTATCTCAGTTACTTACTCCATAAATCCAGTTGCTCAGAACAAAAATCTTTGAGTCCTTGCATTCCCTCGGCCCACACACAATATGTCAGAAAATCCTACTCATTCTACCTTTGAAATATATATGAATTCCTATCACTATGTACTTAGATCATCCTAGTTCAAGCCATCATAATCTTTTAAAAGTGGGTTTATTAAGATATAATATATACACCATAAAACTCATCCATTCAGCCTTTTAGTGTATTTACAGAGTTGTGTGAACATCACCAAAATCTAATTACAGAATATTTTGGTTTCCTCTAAAGGAAGGCAGTATTCATTAGCAGTTACTCTCTATTGTTCTTCTTTCTACACCCAGTGGCTTTAGGCAAATCGTAATCTACCAATTCTAAAGAATGTGGTTTTTAACATGCTGTGCTCCATTACTCTTTATTACCATTTCATAATACTCCATTGTGTGAATATAAAATACCACATTTCATTGATATGCTGATCATCTGTGACATTTGGATTATCTCCACTTTCTAACTAACACGAATAGTGCTGCTGTGAAGATTTGTGTACAAGTTTTTGTGGACATTTTTTCTTCTTTTTTCCTTTTCTATTCTATTCTATTTTTACTTTGAAAAACATTTTTAAAATTTAAATATAGTTTGATCATATTCTTCCCCTCCACTGAGTCCTTCCAGATCCTCTCCTCATCCCTACCTACCAAAGTTCTTTCTCAAAAAACAAGACCCAAAACTACATCAACCCCACCCCACCAAACCAAGAAAACAAAATAAAACCATGCCCACCCAAAAAACAAACAAACAAACAAACAAAAACAACAACAAATCCCCTGCCAAACTGTAACCAAATAAAGACACACAAACAAACTGTGGAGTCTATTATATGTTGGTCAACTGCTCCTGAACATGAGTCCTGCCCTGGAGTGATTGACACACCCAGTGTCACTCCATTGGAGTGATTTTCCCTCTCCCAGCAGGTATAAGTGATAGTTCAGTTATTAACCTTTATCCTAGTGGCAAGGTTTTCATTCATTCATTCACTCATTTTTTAAAATTGTAGCAAAATAAAATACAGTAAGATAAAATAAAAACTATCACTCAGGAGTTGGACAAGATAAACCATCAGAATGAAAAGAGCCCAAGAGAAGGTACAAGAATCAGAGACGTACTTGTTCACACACTCAGGAATCCCATAAAAACACTAAACTGGAAGCTGTAATATGTATCCCGGGGACCTGGTACAGACCCATGCAGGCCCTGTGCATGCTGCTTCAGTTTCTGTGAGTTCATATGAGCTTTGCTCATGTTTATTCAGAGGGTTTTTTTTTCTTGCTGTCCTCATGTTTTTTCATTGGGTAAATATCTATGAGTGGAATTGCTGAGTCACAGGTTTAACCTTTGGAAGAACTGTCAGACTGTTTTTGAAGCAGCTCTAATAGTGTGTTACAATGGGCAGCATATATATAAGCTTATATATAAGACTGGCTCTTACTGGTTGTTATTTGTCATTTTGATTGTAGTCATTCTAGTGGATATGAAATGATAACTCATTTTTGACACTAACATCTTTTCATGTTCATGTTGGTCATTTGGATAGATTTGTTAAAATTTTATTATATTTTTGTTCATTCCTTCCTTCATTCGTGTGTGTGTGTGTATGTGTGTGTGTGTGTGCACGTGCTCGCATGCATGTGTGTGCATGTGCCATGGTCCATGTGTGGAGATAAAAGACAAGTTGTAGGAGGTGGTTCTTGCCTTCAGTGTAGGACCTGAAAGTGAACTCAGATTGTAAGGCTTGGTGGCAAGCGCTTCTACCTGCTGAGCCATTCTGCTGGCCCTTTGCATAGATCCTTTTTCAGATTATTTGCCCATTTGACTTATTTTTCTTTTATTACTGAGTTGTAACAGTTCTTTATATATTGAAGACACGAATCCTGGAATAGATACATGATTCACAAATATTTCCTCCTAGTTTATAGGTGGACTTTCCATTTTCCTAAAGATGTTGCTTGCAACCAGAATGTTTTTAATTCTGGTACAGTTCCATTTACTTTGTCTTTTATTAGTGCTCATGCTTTTGATGTTCTACCTAAAACTATAGTGTAATATAAAGCAATGAAGATTCATATCCACAGTTTCTTCTATGAGTTTTATGCTTTTAGCTTTTAGAGTTTTGATATGTTTGGTATTATTTTTAAAATATGATATGAAGTTGAGGTCCAACTTCATTTTTTACATGAGTATCATTTATGAAATCATTTTTCTTCACTGAATCATCAAAATACCTGTTTCCAAATCCAAGTGACTGTAAATATGACTTTATTTCTGGACTGTCAGTTCTTTGTATTGGTCTTTATGACTACCCTCATACTGTTTTGGCTACTGTACCACTGTACTAAGTTTTCAAATTTATATGTAATAATGACATCATAAAATCATTAGGAAATAATCCTCCTTCCTTAACATTTTGGAAGGACTGTTCCGATTCTTCTTTAAACATGTGATAGAATTCAACAGGGATGACTTCTTTGGAGGGAGCCTTTTTCTTTTAAATAGTCACTTCAATCTGTTGCAGACCTATTCATATTATCTATTTCTTCTTGGGTCCTGAGCTTTGTTAATCTGTGTCCATTGGGAAATTTGTCGATTTTATCTAGATTATAGAAAGTGTGCACTTGTAATTGTTTATAATATTCTTTTAGCACCTGTTATTTCTGTAAACTCAGAAGTAATGTCTTCATTTTCACTTCTGATTTCCATTAGTCAACCTGCTAATTTTAAAAAATAATGAACTTCTGGTTTTGTTGATGTTCTTTAAAGTTTTCTTTCTATTTTTTTGTTTATTTCTACTCTTGCTTATTTTTATTTTATTATTTGTGGTGCTGGGGATCAAATCCATGGCCTTATGTATGCTAGGCAAATGTTCTACCACCAGCTTTTGGCTGTAATATTTATTTTCTTTCTTATGCTTATTTTGGGTTTAGTTTGTTCTGTTCTTTTTGTACAATTTTGAAGTGGAAGTTAAAGTATTAATTTGATGTCTTTCTTTTAAAGTTTTCCTTAGATTTATTTCTTTTCTAGTTTTTTTTTTTCTGAGACAAGGTTTCCTGTTGTAACTCTGGCTGTCCTGGAACTCACTCTGTAGACCAGGCTGGCCTCAAACTCACAGAGATTCACCTGCCTCTGCCTCCTGAGTGCTGGGATTAAACGCGTGAGCTACCACCACCTGGCTAGATTTATTTATTTTATTTTATATGTAGATTGTTTTGCCTGCATGCATGTCCATGCATTGTTCCTGAGGAATAAAGAAGAGGATGTTGGATCCCTTGGAATTGGAGTTATAGATGGTTATAGGCCACCATATGGGTCCTGGGAACTGATTCTTGGTCCTCTGAAAGAACTATAATCAAACTAACTGTTAAACTATCTCTACAGCCCTGTTTTTTACACACACACACGTATATATAAAAATTTTTAAAGTATTTTATTATTTTTTGGGAGAAGGGTGTCATGTTGGTATGTATTTCTGTGTATCATGTGATCATGTATATTCAGTGCCTGTGGAGGCCTGAAGAGGGCATTGGATCCCTTGAACTAGAGTTACAAATGGTTGTGAACTGCCATTTGGGTGCTAGATATCAAACCCAGGTCCTCTGCAAGAGTAGCAAGTGCTCTCTTAATTGCTAAGCCATCATCCCATCCCCCACATTTATACATACAGATTTCAAACTACTGCTTTAGCTGCATTCTACAAATATGGTATGTTGTGTTTTTATTTTCTTTTTCCTGAAAACAGTTTAAAATTACTTTTGTGATTTGTTATTTGACACATTATGTAGGAATTTGTAGTTTAATTTTTAAATAATTGTAAATTTCTCAGATTTCTTTCTGTTACTGATTTCAACGTTCATTCAGTTGGAGCAGAGAGCACCCTTTGTATTGGTTTAATTTTTAAAAGAATATTCTGTTACTATTTATCTATTAATTTATGTGTATTTGTGCACTTCCATACTATTGTACACATGTGGTGGTCAGAGGACAACATGCTGCAGTCCGTTTTCTACTAACATCATGTAGATATGGGGATTAAACTTGGCTTCAAGTAGGGCTGGAGAGATGGCTCAGAGGTTAAGAGCACTTGTTGCTCTTCTAGAGGACCAGGTTCAACCCCCAGCACTTCGTACCTCTAGTTCCAGAGGATTTAAGACCTTCTGACTTCCTCAGGTACCAGGCATGTGCATGGTATACATACATATATGCAGGCAAAACACTTATAATGCATAAAATAAAAATAACTTAAAGTAAAATAAATAAATCTCAAAAAAAAGCTTGGCAACAAGTTACTTGCTTAAGGCATCTCACTGGCCCTCTCATTCTATTGTGTTATATTATTATTATGGTTATTGTGTTATATTATTATTATGGTTTAGGCCTATGGTGCATTATGGAGAATGTTCCATGTACACGTAAGACTGTCTATTCTGTTTTCCAATAGAGTGTTCACAAGCATTCCAGGTATGATGAGTTTATAGTGTTGCTCAGCATTTTATTCCCTTGATCTATTTATATACTACCCTTTTTAGGTAGGGCATTGAATTCTCAAATTATTGTCTCTTTCTTCATTCTTCTCTGTCCATTCCGTCAGTTATTTTATTAGGTTACTTTGAGGCTCCATTGTCAGGTATCTACATGCTTTTGTTGTTGTTGTTTGGAGATAGTCTTCCTATGTAGCCCAGGTCAGCCTTGAAGTGGTGGTATTTCTGGTTCAGGCACCACAGTGCTTGGATTACAGGTGTGTATCTTCATGGGCAGATTATAATCGTTTTTGTGTTGATGAATTGACCTTTTCTATTTTTGTGGTAACAAGAGTTGAGCCTCAGACATACCAGACAAGCTCTCTAACAGAGATTTATATCCCCAGCACTCTTTTTTCATTTTCAAATTTTAGACAGGTTGGCCCTGAACTCACTGTATAGCCCAGAATTTTCAATCCTCCTGCCTCAGTTTCTTAAGCAGCTGGGATAACAAGGCTTGCATCAACTAGGCTTGGCTAACTTTATCCTTTTAATCTCATGAAATGTTTGTTTATATTCCTAGTAATATTTTTATTACAAAATCTATTTTTTTATTTCATGTATTCAATGTGGTTTTTATAGCTGTTGCTTACATAGCATATCATTTTCCTGTTTCTTTTACTTTCAATATATTTGTATCTTTTGGGGAACTGTTGGCTCTCGCTTTATAAAACAGCAGTCTGACAGTATCTGCCTTTTGATTAGATAGTTGATCCACATTTAACTGTTACTCATTCACAGCCATTTTGTTTATTTGTTCGTACATGAGTGGGTGGGTGCATATGGATCCCCATGCATGTAGAGGTCAACCTCAAGTATTATTATTCATTAACGTTTTTGGGGGAGACAAGGTCTCTCACTGGCCGGAAGCTTCCTGAGTAGGCTAGGCTAGCTGTCTAGTGCGCCTAGGGATCTTCCTGTCTCTTCCTCCCTGCTAACAGCCATGGCTCCCCCCCACAAGTATCCTGGGAATTGAAGTCAGGTCCTTGTGCTTGCATGACAAGCACTTTACAGACAGAACTATCTCCCAAGCCCAATGTACTGTCCTCTGTATTTTGGTTTTTGTCTTGTATATGGCATTTGTCATTCTTGGTTTTTGATCCCTTCTTTTTACATTAGGTAGGTACTATATGACTTAAATTTTATTTTCACTGGGTGGTGGTGGTCACGCCTTTAATCCCAGCACTCGGAAAGCAGAGGCAGGTGGATCTCTGTGAGTTCGAGGCCAGCCTGGTCTCCAAAGTGAGTCCCAGGACAGCGAGAGTTACAACAGAGAAACCCTGTCTCGAAAAACAAAACAAAAAACAAAAACAAATTTATTTAAATTTATTTTCATAATTTAAAGGTTAATATTTAGTTACTTTTTTTAGTGGCTTCTTTAGGGCTGCTCACAATTAACATTTTAATTTACCAGAATAAACTTTAAATTTATGCTGCCTTAGTTTCAATGAAATAAATGTAGGCACTGTATATAACTTCATTGCACCCTTCTTTTGGTATTACTATATATACACATGAGTATACTTACGAAGTAAGTTATGAACCTAACAAATCATTGCTTCTTTATTACTTTATACAATTTTATGTTTTTTTAAAAGGCTGGAAGAAGAAAGAAGATTGAATATGTATTTTTAGTGTTCATTATACTAATACTCTTATTTACTCTTTGAGTTGTTTTCATTTCTTCCTCTGGATTTGAGTTAGCATCTGGTGCCATTTCCTTACTGCAATAGAGCTTTATTCTTATTCCTTTCCTCTGTGCTATATTATTATTAATTATATTATATTTCTCTGTTTATAATCCTAACAATACAATTGTTTTATCCAATTAATTTTTAAATAAATCAAGAGAGGAAAGGGGAAGAAATATGCAATTTTATTATCTTTTCATATTAACCACATAATTACCTTTACTAGTGTTCTATATTTTTCATATGGATTCAGATTACTGCCTGGAGTTACTTGCTTGCATTCTAAAGAACTCCATTTAGTACTTTTTAAAAAGAAAGCATGAGAAGATGGAACAAGGCTGGGCACTAATCCCTACATCAAGGGTGGACCAGCCAACCAAGCAGGAGCAAAAGAGCAGGTAAAAGGGTCAGAGACACCCCCCCCACTCCCAAGCCAGTCCAGCTTGTAGGGGTTCTGCAAGAATACCAAGCCAGAAAAGCATAGGATATATCTAGGGGACCCTGCAGGTTCCGTGTCTGCTGCTGAAGTCTTTGTGAGCCCCTGAGAGTGCTGGTCAGTTGACTCTGTGGGAGGACTGCTCTTTTCTGAGGAGAAGTGAGGGTGGAGGAGTCAGGGGGTTAGCTCTTGGGGAGAGGGCAGATTGGGGGAACTGAGGAGTGGAGGGAGGGTAGGAAAGGGGGTCAGGATGTATTATATGAGATAATAAAATAAATTTTAAAAAACATAAAAAAGAAGGTATCCTAGCAGAATGGATTCTGCTGTCTTTTAAACGGGGACTGTCTTTATCAGTTATATTTTCTTATTTTTTTCTTTTTCTTTTAATTAATATAAAAATTACACATTTATGGGGGGTACAGTGTGATATTTCAAAATACATATACAATGTGTACTGATAAGATCAAAGAAACTAGCATTTCCATCCATTCATTTTTTTATGTTTGACACTTTCACCTTGCTGTCTGCCAGTTCTTTATAAAACACACAATAAGTTATTGTTAACTGTAATCACATCACAGTACTGTAGAACACTGCAACTTATTCTTATCTAACTATGTTCTGGTACCTATTGCCTAGCCTCTTTCTGTCCCCCCAATCTCTCATACTTCCTAGCCTCTACTAATTACCATTCTATTTTCAGAAAAAAATTAAGCATTTTATTTTAATTAAAAATTATCTTACAACATTAACAGGCTTGATATGGGATTTTCATACACATTTCATTTTGATTGATTCACCCGTTTACTCTGCCTCAGCTGCTCATCCCCCTTTCCCTGTTATACTTTTGCCCCCAGCATCCCTCCTTCCACTTGGTGAGCACTGCTAGGCAAATGCTGACAAGGGAAAGGCAGAAGAATCATGAGTTTGAGTCCAGAATGAGCAGACCAACTTTTCAAAGTTCAACATATAAGAGAGAACATGGAATATTTGTCTTTATGTGTCTAGCTCATTTCACTTAATGTTTTCTAAGTCCACCTCATTTTGCTGTAAATATTAGAATTTAATTATTTTCATAGTTTAATAGTATTTCATTTTATATGTAATATATAATATAAATATACATGGTAAAAGTATCTCTTTAATGTGCTGACTTCATTTTCTATAGGTATATTGCAGAAATAGACTACCAAGATAATTTACTTAATAGATGTATTTATTTATTTATTTATTTATTTATTTATTTATTTATTTATTCACTTATTTGTTTGTTTGTTTTTTCGAGGCAGTGTTTCTCTGTTGTAACTGGCTGTCCTGGAACTCACTCTGTAGACCAGACTGGCCTCGAACTCACAGAGATCTGCCTGCCTCTGCCTCCTGAGTGCTGGGATTAAAGGCCAGTGCTACTACCACTGCCTGGCTAATATTCTTTCCTTTTTTTTTTTGAATAGATTTTTTTTTCATATTGAGATTATTTGATAGATTTATTTTTAGATTTTTCTTGAATGTGAAATGTCCATAATATTCCCTATAAGGGTTGTATTAATTCTCATTGCCACCAACAGCACACAAGAGTCTCTTTTTCTCCAAACCCTTGCTGGCATTTGTTATTTTTGCCTTTTTTGATATTAGCCATTCTGACTGGGGTGAAGTGATATCTCATTTTTTCTTAATATTGTATTTTTAAATGTGTGTATGTGAGTGTGTGTGAGTGTGAGTGTGAGTGTGTGTGTGTGTGTGAGAGAGAGAGAGAGAGAGAGAGAGAGAGAGAGAGAGAGAGAGAGAGAGAGAGAGAGAGCGCAGGTACCCACTAAGGTCAGAGGCCTTAGATCCCCTGGAACTGGAGTTAAAGGCATTGTGAGCACACGGGTGCTGGGAATTGAACTTGGTTTTTCTAGAAGAGTAGTACATGTTCTTAACTGCTGAGCCATCTCTCCAGACCACCTTATTGTGGTTTTGATTTGCATTTCCTTAGTGGCAAATGATGCTGAATATTTTTCATATACTTCTTGGCCACTTGTATTTTTTCTTTTCTGACATATCTATTTTGATAATTTGCCTACTTTAAAATTGTATCATCTGAGTTTTTTATTATAGAGTTCCATAAATAGCCTAGATATTAGTCCTTTATCATAAGAATTGTTTTGCAGTTTCCCTCTTTGTCTCTTCAGTCTTGATTGTGTCCTTTGCTGTGCAGAAGCATCTTAGTTTAATATGATCTCATTGGTCTATTTTTGCTTTTGTTACTTGTGCTTTTGGGTGTTCACCCCCCCATTATTTCCTTATGCCAATGTCTTTAAGTGCTTCTTCTATGTTTTAATAGTTTCTTCACAGTTTCATGTCATATACTCTGTCTTTAAGCCATATTGAGGTCATTTGTGAACAAGGGTCAATTTTCAGTCTTTTGGTTGTGGATATCCAGTTTTTAGAGCACCATTTATTGAAAGGCCACCCTTTCTCCAGTGCATATTTTGGTGCCTTTGTTAAGAATCAGCTGTCTGTAGATATAAGGGTTTCTTTCTTGTATTTCTAGTCTGGTCTACTGTTTTGTTATGTTTTTATGCCTGCCACACACTGTCTTGGTTACTACAGTCTCATGGTGTGTCTTGAGATCAGGCAATATGATACCTTCAGCTTTGTTTGCACTCAAGACTGCTTTGGCTGTCTAGGCTCTTTTGTATTTCTATTTGAGTTTTATGTGAGCATTTTGATGGGGGGATACACTGAATCTGTAAACTGTTCGGGCATTACAATTTTATTCCATTTAAATTATTTTCGTGTGTGTATGTGTGGGCACAAGTATGCAGTGCCACATATGTGGAGGTCAGAGGGCAACTTGTAGGAGTCAGTTCTCTCTACTTTATGGGTTCTAAGTATTGAACTCAGGTTGTCAGCCTTGGTGGCAAGCGCCTTTGCCCACTGAGCCATCTCACCTGGCTAAGGGAATTTTGTAATAATCGTGATTCTTTTAATCCATGAGCATTGAAGTTTTTCATTTTTCACATGTCTTTAATCACTTTGTCTTTATATCAGTATTTATAATATCAATGTAGAGGTATCTCACTTCTTTGATGAGATTTATTCCTTGGCCTTCTATTTTTTGTAACTATTATGAATGAGATTGCTTTCATGATTTCTTTCTTAGCAACTTTGTTATTGGTGTACAGAGTGCTACTGATTTTTCTACATTGATTTTGTACAGTTTTTAAGATTACCAAATTTGTTGATCAGTTCTAAATGTCTTTTTGTGGATCTTTAGATTTTCCTGTATATGGAATCATGTCATCTGAAACAGATTTTTTTCAAGACAGGGTTAGCCTTGGCTATCCTTGAAGATTAGGCTAGCTTCCATCTCAGAGATCCATCTACCTGCCTCTGTCTCACCAGTGCTGGGATTAAAGGCATGCAACACCACATCTGGCTTGAAAGAATTTTTATTTGCATACCTTTTTTCCTTGTATAGCTGGTATGGCTAATGCTTACTTTTATTTTGTAAAGATACTTTGGCTAGATAATTCTTGGTGCCTTTTAAATTTTAAAGTATTTATGTGTATGTGTGTGCAGGCCTGAGAGTGCATGCATTCAGAAGCCTCCAGAAGTCACAAAAGGGTGTCAGTCAGATCCATCCATGGAACTGGATTTATAGGAGGTGGTGAGCCATCACATGAGTGCTGGGAACAGAATCTCTCCATCAGCAGCACGTGATCTTAACTGCTGAGTCATCTCTCTAGCCCCTGGGGCCTTTAGAAAAAAAAAAAAACCTAAAAAAAATCCTGTATTGTGTCTGATGATAATATTTTTGGGGTTCCATTGTATGTGATGAGTCTTTGTCTCTTCTGCTTTTGAGACTGTCTTTTGCTTTTCAGCATTTTACTACATGCCTCCTGGGTATGACCTTTGTTTACCTTATTTGAAATTTACTGAGCCTGGAGGTGTAGATAAATATCTTCACCAAATATGAAAGGGCTTCAGCAATTATTTCTTAGACTATCATTCTTTGTCTTTTTTACATTCTTTCCAGTACTCCACTTACGCACACTGATGTGCTTAATTACACCCCATGTCTCTCTGAGTTTATCTTCATTCTTTTCACTGTCTTCAGATTGCATAACGGCTATTGATGTATCTTCACGTTATCTGATGTATTCTCCTGCCAACTCTAATCTACTGTCAACCCCTATCTAGCAAATTTTGCACTTTAATTATTGGACTTCTCAAGTCAAGAGTGTCTGTTTGGAGGTATGTGGTACACACCTGCCATCATAGTACCTAGGAGGCTGAGGAGGCCCCAGGCAAGAAGAGTGACTGCTGCCTGAGCTTTTCCAGGCCACCCTAGGTGACATAGCAAGGTCCTGCTCCCTCTCCCCCAAGAGAGAAAGAAAGAAAGAAAGAAGGGAAGGAAAGAAGGAATGAAGAAAGAAAGAAAAGAGAGAGAGGGAGGAGGGGGGAGGAAAGCAAAAAATATGTAATGTATTTGGTTCCTTTTTAACAGTTTCTATTGACTCCTATCTTCCCTAATTCATACTATTTCTACAAAAGGTCTTGCCATGCCATCACAGTGCTGACGAAGCCGAGCGCCCCACCCCCAGGCAAGAAGACTGATGCCTGAGTTTTTCCAGGCCACACTAGATGACATAGCAAGGTCTTGCTCCCTCCCCCCCAAGAGAGAAAGGAAGGAAGGAAGGAAGGAAGGAGAGGAGAGAGAAAGGGGAGAGAGAGAGAGAGATGGAGGAAAAAAAGTAATGCATGTGGTTCCTTTTTCTTTATGGTTTCTATTGACTCTTATCTTCCCTAATTCATACTTTTTCTACAAAAGGTCATGCCATGTAGCGAAGGCTAATCTTGAACTCATGATCCTCCCGCCTCAGCCTACTGAATGCGGGGATTACAGGTATGTACTATTCACATCTGTGAGAAAAGCCTGTCTCTTGCCTTATTTCTTTAAGCATTTCTACCTTTAGTTCTTTGAATGTATTTATAGCAACTGCCATGAAATGATTGTTAAGTTCACCATCTGAGCCCCTTCAAAGACAGATTTTATTGAATGCTTTTTTTTAATATATATGAGGAGTACTTTTCTACTTCTTTTGGTATGTCATAATTTTTGTTGAAACCTGGATATTTAGACTACAGTATTAGAACTCTGGTTAGTGATTTTGCCCGCCTTCCTTGATCATTTATTTGTTTACTGCTTTGAATGAATTCATTCTGTAAAGTCTATCTTTCCTGCAGTGTGAAGCCACTGATGTCGCTGCTGAGGTCTGCCCTCTTGTTTGCTCTTAACTCTTAGGTTGCACAAGCCACTCACAGAGTCCATGTTTAAGCCACTGAAGCCAGTTAGAGTTTTATGGTTTGGGTTTGGTATTTACTATCGCAGTTCAGGAGTTTATTTTTTTGTCCCTTGTTCATCCAGAGATTAGTAGTTTGGCAGATCTGGAGGATGGAAAGCCTTGGGGGTTTGAGTGTAGTCCTCTAGACTATTGGGGGCGAGCTTGATTTTTTATTTTCAGCTTAGTTTCCCAGGTGTACCCTTGGGTTAGAACATGTTATTATTCAGTCAATGTTTAGCCAGAACTGCATCATCAAACCTCTCACACCCATGATACATTTCTCCTGTGTTGATAGGTCAGTGTGTAGTTCAGGGAATGCTCAAGTCTGCCCTCAGGCCTGAGTTGATTGCTGCTGAGTGGGTGTAGTTTAACATGCATACACAACCTCTCAACTCCTAGGGTTAATTATGATACCAAGAGGCCTTTGTTGTTGAAGTTTATTTTTAGTTATGTATAAATAATTGCTTTGTGCACTATTGGGTGAGGGACTGCCTAGGTCTTGGCATTTTGTATTGTCTGCAGGTGCTGGATTTATGTGAGGGATGTTTGGTTGCTAATGATCTGCATGTACTATCAGTAGAACACCTGAGGAGTTTTGAATCAATAAAAGCACCTGAGCTCAGAGGCTCAGAGTACCATTCTCCAGTATGGTACTGTCCAGGATGGTGGTTCCCTCTTTTGAGGTCTGGCAGGCCTTGCAATTATGAAATATGCCTCCTTGTCTTCTTTTGTGAGCTGCTACAGCAGCATACTACTACAGGCCTCTTTGTTGTCTTTCCCTTGGGTTCTCTCTACTAAAATGGCTGTCGTGCTGTTTTATTTGCATCATGGAGCTACAAATCTGTCTCCTCTTAGATTTTCTCTACCAAACTTTACATTTTAAAATATATTATCCTTAGGCATGGAATTCCCCAGTCCCCATTCCAAATGTCTATCCCCTCAAACAGATCTAGGAGTTCATTGTCTTTAAGGCTATGGCTAGCCTATCTCTCATGGGCAGAACATCTATGCTACTGCTCCAGAGCTAGGCATGCAACTCATTTTTCCATCAGTGACAGCCTATATCCATGTGTGCACTGAAGGGTATCAGCTCTTAGTTTTCTTAACAAACTTCCTTGTATGCAATCTCTGCCTGTGGGTGAACTGAGATTGGAATTGTCAGGACCTTCACATCCTCAATCTGCCATGCCTAGAGCAGAGCTTGTGCCCTTCATGGGGGATGTGGGTAAAGGGAGAGAGACCTGGTTCTCTTGGCCACATGAAAACCTCTTCCTGCAACTCTTTGAGTGAAATCAGATACATAGTCTGAGAACTAGGGGGAGAAAGAGCCTCTTTCTAGGCTGTTCCTGCTCAGGGTAGTATATTTAGGGGAGGACGTCTGTAAGGCAGAATTGGGGGAGTTGTAGTGAAGGAATGGGTGCCAGCTCAGGTATTACAGACTATCTGAGATATCTATATCTATATCTATCTATATCTATATCTATCTATATATATCTATATCTCTCTATATATCTATCTCTCCCTCCCTCTCTCTCTCTCTCTCTCTCTCTCTCTCTCTATATATATATATATATATATATATATATATATATATATATATATATATATATATATGTAGCCTTTGTTGTTCTTAGCAATTATCACCAATTGTATTGTTTTGGAGTGGTTCCTCAGAGGTCCTAAATCTTCCATTCTGAAAGTCTTTAACCTGGATTTTTATATGGATTTGGAAACAGCTTCCTTTTATTCCCCCACTATTAGTCTTTCATTGTCCCCAAAGAAATCCCAAGTCATACTTACAATCCAGGATTCTGATTCTGATTCTGGAGTTGGGTAACTTAGGTCTTTCTTTTTCAGACACACAGAAGCCATCCAAAAACGTCCTGATATCTTCTTAATTAGTGTGGCTTGCCAAATTTGAAACAAGTTCAATATCATTTCCTTCAAAGAGTACCTCATCCTTCTGTGCTTGAGAAACAGAACAAGTAATACCTGTTCTCATCCAAACCCTGTGGATATATTTTTCTCCTATAGATGAGTAGTTTTATTTCTTAAAATTCATTTTTATATTTATTTATTTTATTTAATGGACATGAATGGTTTGCCCCCATGTATGTATGTGCACCACATGTGTGCCTGGTACCCTCAAATAGCAGAAGGGAATGTTAGATCTTCTGGAACTGGAATTATGGATGATTGTGAGCCACCATGTGGGTGTTGGGGAGTTGAACCTGGATCCTCTGGAAGAGCATTAAGTGCTCTGAGCTGTTTGTCCAGCCCTCCATTGGGTTTGTTTAGCTAATAAATTTTGGATTTCAACCTGAAACCCATTCTCTTGAATAATGATGTTGATAAGAAGTGAGCATACACAGACTTCATCTTGTAACAGAATCCCAGTGTAACAGTCTTGATCATGTTCTGAACATGACCGCAGATAGTTCATACAATAGCCAGTTTCTTTCTGTTTCCCCAACATTTGTCAACCAACAGTCTCTACTTTTTCTTTCCAAGGAAACTCAGATCTACATTGATATGACTGAAGTCCCTCTGGAGAGTTTCTTTGGGTCCCTTCACAATAAGTGTACCTCCTTTTAGCAGTGGTTCTCAACCTGTGGGTCTCAAACCCTTGGGGCTTTGGATGACCCTTTCACAGGGGTCGCCTAAGACTATCCGCATATCAGATACTTACATTACAATTCATAACATAGTAAAATTACAGTTATTAAATAGTATTGAAAATAATTGTATGGTTGGGCATCACCACAACATGAGTAACTGTATGAAAGGGGTGCAGCATTAGGAAAGCTGAGAACTGATGCTCTAGAGTCCTGTCGACTTTTTCTGGAATGTTGGCATTCTGACTACTAAGAATGAGCTTCATTTTCACAGTAGATGTGGCAAGCAGAGCTGGAAACAGCCTTTTAACTAGTCTTCCTGCTTTCACTTTTGCTCTTCCAGTGTCTATTCTAAAACAGCAGACAGAGTGAGCATGGTTTTATCTCCAGTCCCATCAAATTCATTCACAGTTTCCACTATTTTTTTTCTTAGAATAAAATCTCAAGTTTTTGTTTTTGAAAATGCTCTTAAAGGTCCTACACCCCTGACTTGGTTAAACCTGGGACCTCATTACCTACTGTTCTTCCTGTCATTCATACTACTCCAGACACTCTCCTCCTCTATCCCTCAAGGCAGGCACACTCCAATAATGTCTTTTTGGGTTTGGGTATTAAGATTATATTAACCCCACCGAATGAGCTGGGAAGTGCTCCATTTTTTTCTTACTATTTGGAAGAACTTTTGTAACACTGGAATTAATTCATCTTTGACTGTTTGGTTAAACTATCTACACACACTGTTCTTTCCTTGTAAAAATATTTTAAATTACTGACTGAACTTCTTTCTATTTTTGAGGAGAAAAAAAGCCCAGGCCTCAAAATTGCTAATAGCTAAAGCTGACCTTGAACTCCTGATCCTCCTGTCTCTATCTCCTAAGTGCTGGGACTCTTGGCATGTGCCACCATGTTCTGCTTCTGAATTTTGGTGGTTATGTAAGTGTCTCTGTTTTCTATTTTTCTTGAAGCATTTTGCTACTTAATGTTTCTAGGAATGTGTTCATTTGGGTTACATTTGCATGTGCTTATGTGCTCACACAGATATGTATGTGAGTGTGGAGGTCCAAGATTGGCATCAGGTATTTTCCTCAATTATTCTCCACCTTATTTTTTGAGGCAAGGTCTCTTACTGAACCTGGAGCATACCAATATGATGAAATGGACGAGTAAGCCCAGGAAGCCTGTCTCCTCGAGTGAGCACTGAGATTACAGGTGCTTAGCTTTATGCGGGTGCTGGGGATTGAACTCAAGTGCTCATGCTTGTGTGGCCAGCACTTTACCTACTGAGCCATCTCCTTGTTCCCATTTTAAAGTTTATTTGCTCTCTCTTACTAAATTTGTTATCTACTATACCTATAGCAATTTCCTTCCTTTTTAGTAACATGTTTTGGGCTTTATCTTTTCCTTGATCAACAGTTCCTGGGATTTGTCAATTTCTCTATCATTTAAAATTTTTTTATGAAGAGAAAGACAGAATTTCATGTACAGGATGGCTAATCTAGTGGGTAGAGAACTACAGGGAAACTAAGAACTGAAGGTGTGGGCTCTATTAAAATGGGAAACAAGAGTAGACAGGAAGGGCTAGTAGAGATAGCAGAGAAAGTACTGTGAAGCCACTGATCAAATCTGTATTTCCATTTGAATGAGCAGGGAGTTGCTAGAGAATTATTAGAGGCACAGTGGAAACAATGCCATTAGAGATGACCTGCACTGCAAGGCTACAAGGAGAGAAAGTGCCAGCTAACAGGCAGTTATGATAACCTAGACCACACTGGACGTGTCAGTACAAGGCAGTACAGAAACAAACAAACAATCAAAAAATGAAGGGGTTGGGCTTGGTTAGTGATTTCATACAGGAAAAGACACAAAGACAGCAAAGTTGCCAAAAGTAGAGTAGATGTGAAGAACAAGGAAACCACTGGTTAGGAAATCGAGGTTCCATTGTAGTAACAAATATTATCTTTTGTCGGCAGGAATAGTGGTGCACACCTGTCATCCCATTTCTTGGGAGGCAGGGGCAGAGTGGCTATAAACTAACCCTAGTCTACATAGTGAGTTCAAGGCTTACCAGATACTTAGTGAGAGCCTGTTTCAAACACACACATGCGTGCATACACACACACACACACACACACACACACAAGTAAACCAAACCAAAATGATTTTTTAAAATCAATCTCATGCATAGGGTCAACTTTCCTAAGTAATAAAACGTAGAGGCTACCCATGCAAGTAAATGATCTGTCAATTAGCAAAATGGCTCTTGAATTGCTTTCCCTGCCTCCATTCCTATCACCTTAGCCTACTCCCTGGATTGCTGTACTGAATTTTGCATCACCCTTGTCCCACACAATTTAGATGATAAACAGTTGGTATTATCTTAAAAATGTCAATTTGATTATACCCATGCGCTGCATAATGCTACTTTGATTTGTCCCCCCCCACCCCCCTCTGGGCTGGAGATGTAGTCAAGTGTAAGAGTACTTACCTAGCAAGCCCAGGGCCCTGGGTTCAATCCCAGAGTGAAAAATAGGGAAAACTAAAGGGAACTGGGGCTGACCCGTTTGGTAAAGCACTTATTTAGGCATGACAACCTGAATTTAGATCTCCACATTCATGTTAAAGTAGGGTGCAGTGGCTAGCACAAGGCTGTAATTCTATCAGTGAGGAAGCGAAGATAGGCAGACCCCTGGAGCTCACTAGCCAGCCAGTCTGGCCAAATCACTGAGCTCCAGGTTCAATGACAGACCCTGTCTCAAAAAATAAGGTAGAGAGTGATGGACAAAGACATCTAACAATGACCTCTGCTCTCCATATGCATGAGCACACATGTATACATACATACCTGCACACACATAATGCAACACACAAACATGAACACACACACTATATATATGTATGTGTGGGTATATATATATATATCTGCACGTGTATGTGTATATGTGTGTGTGTGTGTGTGTGTATTATATTTATTCATTTGTGTGTGTACATAATGTGCTACAGGGTGCACCTGGAGGTCAGAAGACAACCTTTGGGAGTCAGTTCTCTCCTTTGACTATGTGGGTCCCAGAGATTGAACTCAGGCCATCAGGCTTGACAGCAAGCACCCTTACTGGGAGTATATTGTAGAATAAATTTGATTTAATTATTTTTTAAAAAGCACTGTAAACAGCATGCTAGCAGGGTGTGGTGTAGCACCTCTCTGAAACCCATTGGCTGAGATAGGATGATAGCTGGAAGTTTGAGGCCAGGCTGGGCTACACAGTGAGTACCAGACCAGCTAGGGATATATAGCAAGGCCTTATTTCAAAAACACAGGAGCAAAATCAAAGCAAAACTAAATGGTAACAATAAGAACCCCATAGTGTGTTTCATTGCAGCAACAACAACAGCAGCAGCAGCAGCAGCAGCAGCAGCAGCAGCCACCTCATCTGTCTCCTGTTTATTGAATCTGTCAATTGCATCAAGATGCCATGTGGAGTGTTTGACCTATACCCACCAGGTTTGTGTAAGCATTTTCTACAGTGTTTTCAGTCATGAAATCACCTAATGGCACACTGCTCAGAATGGATCCCCATTGTTGATACCTGACTATTATTCCTCTGCTGAAAGATACCTAGCTTCTAGTATAGTTGGAGTCAGATTGCTGCCGCTCATTCCTCCATCCTGAGATATGCACTTGTTGAGGTTCCCTCCTGTCTCCTTGAGCTCATCCCACCCATTCTCCTTGCTCTATGACAGATACATCTGCACGGGTGTATTTGCCTTTCCTGGAGTATGGCCACCTCTTTTCACACACTGTTACCCCTGACTGGAATTTAGCTCTTTGTTAGGGTTCTTCACATCATTTATACTTTAGGCCTCTCCTTGACACAGAGATCCACAGAGATCATTCTCAACCTCTGTATCACCTATTTACTTCCTTCTTAGTACTATTGCAAAGTGTAACAATCTTATTGTATTTTTACTGCAAAATTTCTGTTCGATTTATAAGCCCCCTTTTTGTTGTTTTAGACAGGGTATCATGAAGTACATGTTGGCACTTTGTAGCTGAGGGTGACCCTGAACTTCTGATCTTCTGGAGTGCTGGGATTACAGGTGTGTTTGCCACACTGGTTTTAATGTTGTGTTGGGGATCATCTCCAGTCAAAGATTGATCAATTCTGAAACAGAGTGACAATGTGTTGACTGTGGCATTTTTAGTATCCAGATATCAACAAGTAAATGAAGAGTAATGGAGTGGAGTCCACAGAGGGTAGTGAGGAAGGAGAAAGACGAAGTTTTAAGAACAGTTCCATTGTCTTTTCAGACTAGCATGCCTAGTTTCCCTCTCCTTGTGGTATAAGAAATTCATAGCACTGCAGACAGTAGAGCCAGAGGATGTGGAAACACTGCAGAAGTGAGGGCCAAGGGAATACAGCTCAAGTCCCCAGAAATTTGTCAAGCATTTCCTGTGTGCTGAGCTCTATGCTGGCACTGACTATGGACAACAGAAAGATGAACACATTTACACTTCAACAGTTTGCATTCAAGAAGCCAGAAAAGTGAGATAAGGATGTACAGATGATAATAAAAGGCAGAATTTAATCAAACAAAGGCCTCCAAGGCAGGGGTTTAGGAAAAGCTTCAAGGAAATTTACTCTGACCTTGAAGTCAACAAGTTCCAGTTCACAATGAGAGAAGAGCACAGACAGTCCCTGCTGTTCTTCTTCACAGAATACTTCATAAAGCGAAGGATAGAAAGCAAAATATTTGAAATGACCTCAGAGGCACTGTGTTTAAGGGGAGGCAACCGGGCTTGGGAGTTTGGGCTTTGCCATTTACTATTTAGGAGATTTGGAACAATTCGTTCCTCATTTTTACAAAAAAGAGGTTACTGCAGGCCTACTATGTGCCAAGTACTTTATATATGCGATTCCACTGAATCATTTATCTTCCTAAGCGTCAGTGTCCTGTCTTTGAAATTTAGTTGCTTAGACTTCTGGTTCACAACTATAACTGGTGCTGGGTTCAGACTTGCAGCTATTTCTTTCTGCCTTTGAGCAGTACCCACACTTATGCATGAAAACAACAGACCAGCTTTTGGTGATGGTGTAAATGCACTAGAAGATACTCTGGCTACTCATGAGATGGAGAAGGTGAGTAAAAATATTGATGTACTAAAGCTTGAGTTTCTTTTGGGCACAGTGGGATGAATGAATTTTGAAGCAGTGAACAATGTCATGCCTGTATCCTGGGAAGTTGAAATATTAAGGTGTCAAGAAATGACAACAGTAAATTGTCACTGAGAGGAAGACATATTACAGTGTAGGAAAGGGTAACACGAGATAATGCTCAAGATGAGCTGTAAAGTGAGCTGAGTGGGGGAGAGGAGACATGTCAGCATGTTTCCAGGGATGGCCATGGAAAGCCTTGTCTATTTCTAGATGATGGCTCTGCACATCTTTAGACAGAACTGTCCTTAACACAAAAGCAGACAATGTACCTACCTTTGATTAAAAAAAAATTGATTGTGACTATCCAATTCCTTTGTTTGAATTATGTGTTCACCAGCAGCCTTCTAGTTTGTAAATGTTTTCTTGAATGGGAAGACCCACCATTCAGAAAGGCCTTATGCAGGTGACAAAGATCTTGTCTTGCCAAATATATCACCAACTATAAATAGCCACTTTTACTTCTGCTTTAAAATCAGCTATGGATTTGCTCCCCAGAGACTCCTCATCTGAGAATGGGAGAGAAATCTGTGGCAGCAAAACCACAGAGCAGGGAGCTGGAGAGATGGCTCAGTGGCATAGAGCTCATTCTGCTCTTGCAGAGGACCTGAGTTTGGTTCTGAGAGCCCACATAAGGTGGCTCACCACTACCTGTACCTTCAGCCTCTGTGGTACATAGTCACTCGTGCACATGAACACACACACACACACACACACACACACACACACACACGACTACAACTAATAAAAATAAATCTTTGAAGAAAACCCCCACAGAGCAGATCAGCCTGAGGATCTTCCAGTGCTCCTATGAAGACTGGCCTAGAGCAGCTGCTGGTTTTCTTCACTACATTACAGCAAAATTAGTTCCTTACATTTATTCAGTGCTTTTAACTTTCAAAGTACTTTCATATAATTATCTAATTTTATCATTTTATCTATTATACCTTCTTTAGCTCACACTGCTTGCAAAATACATCCGTAGAGCACTGGCAACAATACCAAGAAGCAGTGATATTCAGAGTATGTTACTGTCTATGACAGGGTCACGACAAAATAGAACAAAGAAAACAAAGGTAGTCATAGCAGACGGTACAGCAGGGTGACCTCCGAATCTGAAGATAGGCTTAAAATGACTGTGAAGGTGAAAAAACATGAAGATTTGGCTGCAAATATGTTGATAATGGTGCCTTAGGAAATGCCCACGAGTAGTCACAGTGATCAAGGTGGACCCGCAACACTGGAGTGTACTTGAAGAAGCTGTAATCTAATCAGCTTACTGGAAACTACTGAAGAATACCACGTCACAGAGAGGTGGTGGTGGACAAACGATTTGAAATATAATTAGATAGCTAACATATGTTACTGTTTGTTCAGGACCTCCTGTCCACAACAGGCAGGGATGAGGGAGGGAGGCCTGCTTCTCTCTCTCTCTCCCTCTCCCTCTCTCTCTCTCTCCATCAGAGCAGTGGCTGGACAGGAAACAGAGCTAGGAAGACCAGATAACCGTGCATATGGTGGTCTCTAAGCAAGTAGATTCAGTTAAGAAGCAGAAGTCTGCTTTTGTGCATGCACTTTCTCATTCTGCTTTCTTCAGTTCTAAGTCCATGATCATCACGTAACTTAGCTCCCTAGCTTCCTTGAACCTTGGAAGAAATGCCCTGGGAAGAGAGACTGTTGTTTGACTGATTACCTGCCAAGTATATTTTCTCATGCAAATTAATGCAATTAAAATATATAATATGTTTCCCTCATTTTTTTAAATTTGGAAAACTTTTAAATCTATAGAAAAGAAAAGAAACAGCACAGCAAATGTCTATATGTTCCTTTTACTAGTTTGTTGATGGATGTCTAACTGCTCCAGTGCTATGTATTGAAAAGGTTTCCTTCATTGAACTGCTTTCGGACCTTAGTCAAAATCCAGTTCAGCTATATTTATTGTGGATCTATTTCTGGGATCTTTATTCTGTTCCTTTAATGTGTCTATTTCCTTGAATACCATGCAATCTTCATTATTGTAGTTATCTATTAAGTCTCAAAATTGGTAGTGATTTCTCCCACTTTATCCTTATTTTATAAAGTGTTTCAGCTACTCTAGCTCTTCTGTTTTTCCAAATGAGTTTTACTATAATTTTGTCTATATCTTCAAAAAGTCATGTGATAATTTTGTCAGTAGTTGTGTTAAATCCATATATATCATTGGAGAATGAACTTCTTTAGTGTGTTAAGTTCCAATTTATGAATGCACCATGTCTCTCCATGTAGTTAGAGCTTCATTGATTCCCTAAAGACAAAACTGAAAGAACTCCAGAAACTGATGGTAAAATGAATGTATTTAAAATTTTGGTTTTCATGTACTCCTTGATAGTACATAAAAACTTGTTCATTGACTGTTATAGAACTAATTAAAAACAGTTTTTGAGACAGGTCCCACTGTGTTACCCACACTGGTTATAAACTCATAGGCTCAAGCAATTTTCTTGGTCCAGTTTCACAAGTGCTGGGACTACAGGTGAGTGCTATCATGCAGAGCTAGAATTGATTTTTGTATCTTGAAGTGAGCTGCAACTTTGCTGAACTCATTTATTAGTTCCAGGAGGTTTTTTGTAGATTACTTGAGATGTTCTATGTACACAATCCTGTCAGTTACAAATAGAGAGTTATTTTTTTCCTTTCGGTTTTGTGTGCTCCTGAGATGCAGCCTGCTGTATCTTTCAGATACGCAAGGCTGAGAGCAGGGATGCTGATCTCTTTTTCTTTTTCTATGTTATCTTTGTCTGGTTTAGGTGTCAGGATAATAGCGCCTTAATAAAGAAAGTTGGGAGGTGCTTCCTCTTTTATTTCCTGGAAGATTGTGTAGAATTGGTGTGAATTCTTTTTTAAATGTTTGGTAGCATTCTCCAGTGAAAATGTCTAAGCTTGAAGGGTTACTTCCTTATGGGGTGAAAAAGTTACAAATTCTCTTTCTTTAAGCTATAACAATGTTGAAATTGTTTCCTATTTGGTGAATTGTGGTAGTTTGTGTTTTGTGAAGATTTAGTCCATTTCATCAAAGTTGCCAGATGTGTTCATGCAGATCTGTTTTCTGTGCTGCAAGTATTCTGCTGGTGTCTGCAGGGTCCATGGTGATATCCTCTTCTATTCCTGATGCGAGTAATCTGTCTTCTGCTTTATTCTTCATCAGCCTCACTACAGATTTATCAATTTTATGGATTTTCCCAGAGAATCACTTATTTCACCAAGTTTCTTCTTCTCCTTATGTTTTCTGTTTCTTCATTTCTTCTCTGAATGATTTCTTTCCTTTCTACTGTATCAGTTTATTTGCTCTTCTTTTCCAGTTTGTTAAGGATGCTGCTTAAAATTATTGATTAGAGACTATCCTCTTTTCAATAAAAGATCTAATTTTATAAATTGCTCACTATTGCTTTAGCTGCATTTTACAAATTTTGATTTATTGTATTTTCATTTAATTCAGTTTAATGTACTTAGAAATCTCTTAGACCCATGGATTATTTAGAAGTGTATTCTTTGGTTTGCTACTATTTAAAGACTATTCTCTTTCTTCATTGCTTATCTGATTGATTTAATTTTGGTTAGAGAATGCACCCCATTTGGTTTTCTTCTTTACAATTGGCAGATTTTGTTTAATGATTCATGATATGATTCATTTAAAAAGATTTGATCATTTTTATATTATTTTGCTAAAATATATAAAACGTAAAGTGTGCCCTTGTAACTATCTGAACTGTATGTTTCACATTTATGATGCTGTGCAAACATCATCACTATTTATTTATTAGATTTTTTTCCATCACTTTCCAAAGAAGTGTTGTATCCATTAAGAGCTATACCCCACATTTCTCCCTTTCCCCAACCCCTGGTAATCTGCAATCTACAGTCTATCTTCACAAATTTGTCTGCTGTAAATACAACATAGAAGTGAAGGGATACATTATTTGGAGTCTTGTGACCACTTTGTTTAATTTAATGCAATGGTTTTAAGGTTTATCTGTGTTATGGTACATTAAAACTTTATTCCTTCTTAGTGTTGGGATAATATTTAATTCAATGCTTATAACACATTTTCTTATTTGTTTATTTCTTGATAGATATTTGAATTGTTTCCACTTTTTTTTACTATTGCAAGTAATGATTTATAAAACTGGCATTTAAGTATTTATGTGAGCCTTCCTCCCTTCCCAATATGGTCTCACTATGTAGTCCTGGCTGCCCTGTAAATCACTATTTAGATCAGGCTGGCCTTGAACTTACAGAGATCCGACTGCCTGGAACATTCAGGAGGTAGGCCCTTGCTAGAGAAAATACAAGAATGGAGGGTGGGTGCTATGGGTTGGTTCCTGTCAGAGCACTGCTTCCTGACTGCTCACACCATTTGAACAGTCACCTCCCCCTCATGCTGCCACAGTCATGAGCTACTCCAACCTGGCATATTTTTCCTGTCACAAGCTATGAACCAAAAAAAAAAAAAAACCCATTTTCCTAAAGCTTGATCTTGTCAGATATTTGCTCAAAGTTACAAGAAAAGTAACGAATATATATGTTAGGAGTGCATTTTATTTTTTATAAAATAAAATTTATACAGTTCCTCAGTCAGTTTAGGTAATATGTTTGCTTCTAGACACTTGTCCATTTCATTCAGAGTATCCAGTTTGTTAGCTTACTATTGTTAAGAGCATTTTATCATAATACTGTTTATCTGTGTAAGATCAATAACTATTAAAAGATTTTGGGGTGTGTGTGTGTATGAGTGAGTATGGGTATGTGCACATGAATATGGTACAGGTGGTTGTGAGCCTCCTTTTGTGGGTGCTAAGAACTGATCTCTGGTCCTCTTCAAGAGTAGCAACTGCTCTTTACCAATGAGTCATCCCTTCCACCCCAGATCAATATTTTCTGATTTTAGTTATTTGCATATTTCTTATTGTCACTCTAGCTGGAAGATTCTTTCAAAGAAACAACTTTTAGTTTTACTAATTCTTTTATTTTTTTAGTCTATTTCACTTACCTCCATTCTAATCTTTTTTTTCCTTCTGTTTACTTTGGATATTTTTGTTTGTTTTTCAAGACAAGGTTTCTCTGTTGTAACTCTGGCTGTCCTGGAACTCACTCTGTAGACCAGGCTGGCCTTGAACTCACAGAGATACACCTGCCTCTGCCTCCTGAGTGCTGGGATTAAAGGCATGTGCCACTACAGCTCGACAACTTTGGATATTTGTAGTTTTTCTAGTGCAAAAGCAGGCAGATTATTGATTTGAGCATACTTTTTGCTGAATCTCAGAACTGTGGTATATTATGTTTCTGTTTCATTCATCCCAGGATATTTTCTAATTTCCTTGGTGATTTCTTCTTCAACTTAACCACTTGTTGTTTAAAAATGTTGTTTAATAATATAAAGAAATTTGTAAGTTTTTTCTCTTTTCCTTCTGTTGTTGATTTTTTAAAGTTTTTCTTTTCTTTTTTTAAAGCTTTATTCCATGGTATTCTTTGCATGGCATCTCTCAATCTTTCCTTCCCACAGTCAGGGTCTAATGTATGCTTGACAGACACTCTATCACTAATCCACATCCTTAGCCCCTGATTTGAAATCTTTAAAAATGTATTGATACTTGTTTTGACCTAAAATATGTTCTATTATGGAGAACGTTATCGCTCTACCTATATTATCTCTCCATTATTAGAATAATGGATTGAAGTTTTCAAGTAGTTGATAGAACTACTTCTCTCCAGTTACACCACTGTTTGCTTAATAGGACACACTTAATTAGGACACTGTTGTTTGGTATATATAACTGTTACATCTTCTCAATGAATTGGTCCTTTTATCAATATGTAATTTTTATCTTTGTTTTTCCTAACAATTTTGATGTAAAGTCTATTTGTCTGACATTAGGTTAGATAATATAGCTCTTTTAAGTTACCACTTTCATGAAGTACTTTTTTCTACCTCGTCATTTTTAACTAATTGCATCATTGGATCTACAAGTGGGCATCTTATGAGCAACATTTATTTTGATCTTTTTCTTTCTGAGACAGGGTCTTACTACGTACACCTAGCTGGCCTTGAAATTGCTATGTAGACCAGGCTGGCCTTAAACTCACAGAAATCTACTTTCCTATGCCTCCTGTATGCTGGATTAAATGTGTGTACATCATACCCAGTATTATTTAATTTTAAAATTTATTTTAAAAGTTTTTGTATTATGTATTTTTTAAACAAAATTTTATTATTTTATTCTTCAAATTCCTAGCTTTTGATTGGAGACTTTAATCTTCTTATATTTATTTTGTTTGTTGATTAGAAAAGACTTATTTTCTGTATATCTTCTACCTAGTTTTATTTCTCATTTCCTCCATTACAGTTTTAAATAGTTGATTATTTGTAGAAATCATTTTGGTAAGTTTTGTATGTTTTTAGTATATACATTTAACATCCTAAATTTATTATAATCTAGTTTTAATTGAAACCAACTTTGTTCCTGCTTATCTCCATCTGCTTCCTTATAATAGTGTTGTCTTCACAACTTAATCACTTATACATTGTGTACACAATAACAGATTCATAATGGTTTTTATTGTTAGATATAGAATTTGACAATTTTCCCTTTGGCTCTTTAAGTGAAACCTCTAAAACTATGAGCCAAAATGTATCTTTCCTCCTTTTAAATCATTTATCTCAGGTATTTTTGTCAAAACAATACAAAACTAACACATACGGTAAAGGATTACTATGGTTTAAATATGCTTTAATTTAATTTTAACACTATTGGGAGGGGATTGGTTGTTAAAGGTTTGTAATATTACTGAGAGAGTGGGCTAGTTAGAACTGGAGTGGGTTCATGATAAAAAGGATGAGTTTAGCCTAACTTTTATCTTTCTTTCTCATGTTCACTTATCCTTCTGC